>JASAOQ010002839.1:5718-19932 GCA_031306065.1 Pseudopyricularia cyperi | reverse complement strand
AAAAAAAAAAAAAAAAAAAAAAAAAAAAAAAAAAAAAAAAAACACGATGGTTGGGCGACAAGGAAAGCTGGACGACACACCGACAAAAGTCCAAGTGGAGAAGAGCGGGGTGTTTACTGGCGCCAGTCAGGAAGATGATGAGCGACCTTATAAGTGTGAATAGCAGAATGGATAGGTGCTTTCCTAAGGTACTTAGGCGCTAGGATTTCACCCAGACCCCAGGACGGCGAATAGGCTTCCGTTTATCTTGTCTTTTCCTACCAATGCATAAAAAGACCGGCTGCTGTTGCAGTACTAATTATTAATGGTAGGATTCAGGTGGACAAGGGGAGGGCGGTATCATGGCCTTTGATTTGACTGACTTCGGCTAAAACTGAAAAGAGTCGAAAAAGAAGGGAAGCAAGGGGAAACCAAGTAATTAATAAATCATTAGCAGGAGAGTCTTGACCAGCTAGGTGGTTTGCTGCCAGTAGCTTGTTTTCTTCTTTTTATGTACCGCTGCCCATCAGGCCCATGCGGAGAGGCCCGAGATAGACGCCCGCCTCGTCTTAATGCCCCAAATGGGTTCCTCATCAGCCGGGCGTTAATGTCTAATCGGGTTCTGCAACATACCTTACGAAATGCATGCCTGAACGTGCTAAGAAACGAACCGAACCATGGTCGCCGTCCCAGAGGCAAAACCCCCTCCCCGGACATGCGTGGGTGCGTGGCTTAGCAAGTCAGGGTGGATACGAATACTTGATAGATAGGTCCAAGGCATATTAATTGCACGATTGCAATCCCGCTCCACGGATGCTGCTTTAGGGCTGGCTGGCTGGCTGGCGGCTGGTCATTGAATATCATACGTGGTACTTGATTGCATGAAGAGGAATAGCTTTCTTGCACCCCCTCCTCATCCAGATGCTGCACTGTTAGTGTGGGCGGGGAAAACATCTCCTCCCAGGCCGCAGTTGATTGGGCGACGGGGAGGGATGGATGCCGGGTCGGCGCAACATCGACAGCCTCTCGGTTTCGTCCAAGCTCGTGAGCTGGCTTTTTTGGTGGTCAAGCTCCACTGTTGGCCTCCATGGTACTGATTGGCTGAGGTGGGGTTTTGGTGGTTTGATTACACCACTTGTGAACATTTACGGCCAATGAACAACACCCAAAACCCTGTCAAACCCCACCGGGGTACGTATCTTACCTGACCGTTTTGGTCCCTCCCCAAAATGGAGTCTAGCCCGCCCGCCCGCCAGCTGCCGCCCGCCCTGTTGCGCTGCGCTGCCCTGCTGCACCACAAGGCTAGAGGTAGTAGCTGCAACAAAGTAGCCGAACGTCCCCCAACCTTCCCGGGACACAGCCTTCTCCCCCTATGGGCCGCCTCCTCCTCCCCGGGCCACACCCAATGGCTATCCCACACCCAGCCTTCGAGCTGTTTTATCCCCCTTTTGTGTCTCCGTACCTGTCCTGACTTTACCGGCGCCCTCTTTCCCACCCTCCCTCAGGCGTTGGTCCAGTTGTCATGGTCTGGATAGCCGACTCTCTTTTCTCGCTCACGCATACAGCCTGGTCCGGGCCTTACCATCCGTCACTGGGACCAAGCTGCTCAAAAACGAAGCCGCCGACTACATTTTTACCTACCCCATCTGAACGCCCTTCATTCTTATTTCACTTTCTCTCTAGACCTTTTCCTCGAAAATAGGGAGCGACCTCCGTACCGAGACCATAGCAGCTGCGAATGGACCACCCCAATAAGCGACGGCGATTGGCGCCAAAGCTACCCGATCTTCCGCAGCCACCGCCTCCGATACCAGGTCCAGCTACATCTCCAGCCCAGCATGCCGCGGCATATCAGACCGACCAGGTATATACGAGAATCGCATTATGCGCTTCACCTCGAGTTTGGAAGGGGTTGCTGTCCAACAACTTTGTGCTGACTTTGTGCCCTGCCGTCTAAACAACCAGAATGCCCAGCCGTATCCGGGCCCGGAGCCAGCTCCGTTGTCGGAGAGGTACGATTTCGAGTCCTTCGCCCGCCACCTCCAGGACGCGGCCATGTTGATATACCGCCAAACACAACGATCGCCCTACGCAAGTGTATCCGTGCTGCTGCTTCGGTGGGAGGAGGACACTTCGGTGGAGAAGGACCTGGCAGAGCTGGAGACGGTGTTGCGGGACCGCCTTCACTACCAGACCAGCAAGTGGACGATACCGACTGTGCACAACCCGAGCATCAAGCTCGGAGTACAGATGGCCTCGTACCTGGACAATGCAAGTGCCGACCACCTCGTGGTAATATATTACGCCGGACATGGCTATGTCGGGGCCGACAACCACCTGTACTGGGCATGGTGAGTAGATCACGATTCAAGAAACGATATAATATACTTGGGGCGTGGACCCTTTATAGAACGGCCGAGAGCGTTGCTGACTGACTTCGTTTACCAGCCACAAAGGGGAGGATTCCGCAAAGCTAAAGTGGGACGGCGTAAGGTGCTTGTTTGAGGACGCTCAGTCGGACATGCTGCTGCTCCTCGACACTTGCGCCCCGAGGGAAGCGCCCATGGCGGGTAGTCACGGCTTCAAGCAGGCTATCGCCGCATACACTCCGGAACGAGTCCCTCGAGAGCCGCCCGCACGGTCATTTACCTCATATCTTACAGAGTCGTTTGTGAAGTTGTCAGCCGAGCGGGCATTCACTTTACAAAGGCTTTACGAGGATGTTGTTTCGCTGCAATCAAAGGCCGTCCCGGACAGGACCCAAATCAACGGATCAGGAAAACTCCCTGCTGGGCACGAACCCCGACCTGTTGTCTTCACACTGGCAGCAGGACAGAGCCAAACCATAACGTTGCCTGTTTTGCCATCCCCCGATGGTAAAACCACCCAGCCCGACCAATCAGCTGACTCTGGTGCGCGCACGAAACTTGAGGACCAGCTCATTGGCCCTGACGACGCGGGGGACCTCATTTTCGAGGAAGCGAGGGCCCTCGTGTGTACCACCTTTGTCGGGGATGCCAGCCAGGATATGTCTTTTTTCAACAATTGGTTGCGCGACGCTCCGCCGATGGCATCCAAGATCAAGGTCGAAGGCATGTTTTTGGGACCCCCCACCATGCTTTTGGTGTCGATGCCTCTTGCTGTTTGGAACGTTGTGCAACACGACAAGGTGTGTTGCTTTCTGGGCCACATCACCTCGCATAACATGACTCATCTGTACGAACGTCTTGTTGGTTCTGCCGCGAGCGTGGCCGCCTCTGGCAAGGAAGCCAATGATGGACGGATTCTATTGGAAGCTAAAAAGGCGGCTGCAAACCTCCCTACTCTGTTGCGAAATAAAGAAGCTGCGCAGGGATTGCCGCCAATACCTGTTGCACAGCCGACTCCCGAGACCCCTGCCCCTCCACGGAGTGGCCCCAGGCATGAGTTGCCATCATCAGCACCCTCTTCCGCACACCCGAAACCGCCAATTACAGTTGTGGCCAAAGACGTTGAAGATTCGGTGGAAATGCAGGAGGCTGCCGAACAGCTGAAGGCTCTCAGTCATATGCCAGCTGGCGGGGAAGGAAAATCTTCAGTCTCGACTGCTTCGCATGGAGATTTGAAGGAGGAGGGCAGCAGATCATCACGGGAAAAGTCTGCAGGAGACGATACGCTGGTGAGCGTCGACCGCAGCCCGGCCTTGACAAAAGCCAGACAGGGTCCTCCAATACCGAAGCAGCCATTGCCAAGGCTCGACAACAAGTGCACCATGTGTACTCATGCGCCGTTCAAGGACTCTTCCTCCTTGAGAAAACACATTGCAGCCGCGCACACAAGACCGTTTCCGTGCGCTTTTTCGTTTGCCGGCTGCACGAGCACTTTCGGCTCCAAGAACGAGTGGAAAAGGCATATTTCTTCCCAACACCTGTGCTTGCAATACTACCACTGTTCGTCTTGTCCCCCGAGTGCAGTGGAGGGTAAGGGCAACGAGTTCAACCGCAAGGATCTTTTTACCCAACACCTCAGGCGCATGCACGCACCTTTTGCCATTAAAAAGTCGATCAAGAGCGATGGGAAGCTGCAGGCGGAGTGGGATCACCACGTCAGGGAAATGCAGCAGTCATGTCTTGTGACGCGGCGAAAACCGCCCCAGAAATCTGCATGTCCTAAGCCGGGCTGCCAGACTGTTTTCGAGGGGCCGACATCATGGGATGAATGGACCGAACATGTCGGGCGACACATGGAGAAAGGGGAGGGCCAGTCCATAGGCGTCGACGGGTTCCTGGCGAAGTGGGCATTTGAAGAGAATATCATTGAACGAAAGGAGGACGGGGAGTACAGACTCTGCAACCAGGATGAGATTCCGAACAGAAAGGAAGGAAACGGCCAGTCGGCATCTGCGTCCAAGCCGTCCAAATCGCCGAAAGATGACTCTGACCGACTGGAAGACGAAGGGTCTATTGTCGTTGCCATGCCGGATGACGATCGCATGGATATGGAAGATTGAGCAGCGCTGTGGTCCTTGGACTTGAGAGCAATATGTGTTATCTGGCTGCCTTATTTACCTACATACTCCTAGCTACCGTCACCGTTATAAATCATGCCGGCAACGGTATAGCGGTAGGGTATATCAGATGATTTCAAACGTCAGCGATGGTTGGATTTGATGCAGAAATGCCATGAGCATAAACGATGGCATGTTATCTACAGACTTTCAGATGGATGGCCGGGTTAATATCAGTCCAAACGACTTGAAAAGTCTTGATGGAGGCTGCGTCAGATTCGGCTCGCCATGCGCAGGCCCGAGTTTTGATGTGCTAATCTGACTTGCATTGGCGTTGGGCACATTGTGGAGACTCCGAACGAGATCCGAGAAGCCGGGGCCGGTAGACGGCGAAGGAGATCCCAAATGGTTCACGTCATCCATCCACATGTGTTCAGGTACGTAGGCAGGCAATATATACCACACACCAACAGTTTTTAATGTCTCTCGACTACGATCATTTTACATTGGGCTTCCAACCCAAGGTGTCATGTCTTTAATTCATAACCTGCCAAGGAATTAGACTAGATTCAAGTTGGAAAATTGAGGCAAGCCCCCACCCCTCTCCCACGAGATATATCATCGACGCCTACATAAATCATGGCTCCAATCGGAATCGCCTTGATTGGCGGCGGCATCTTCATCAAAGAGGCACACATTGTACGTCTTTTCCACATGATTCTGGCGCCGGCCCCTGCTCTTTTGTTTGGATAGCAAGTTCATCAATGGCAAGCCCCGATTTGCACTGACACCACCAATCGCAGCCCGCCGTCCTGGCGACGCCCTCTCTGGAGGTAAGGGCGATTTATTCGCGGTCCCTTAAGTCGGCCAAGGAGTCGGCGGCCCTGCTCCCCGACGGCGGCGTCGCCGTGGACCTATACACCGACGATGACGGCGGCAGCAGCGGTGGCTACGCGGAGCTGCTGAAACGCCAGGATGTCTCGGGCGTCATAATCGCGCTGCCGATAGCAGCGCAGCCCGAGTACATCAAGCTCGCGCTGGATGCGGGCAAGCATGTCCTGGCGGAGAAGCCGGTGGCGCCCGACGTGGAGCGCGCCCGGGAGCTGATGGAGCACTACAGCACCGCCAGGCTCAGGACTGGCGCGACCTGGTCGTGCGCCGAGCAGATGCGTTGCATGCCAAACTACATGTTTGCTGCGGGCGAGGCGCGGAAGCTGGGCAGAGTTACGGGGTTTCGTGCCATTGTTGAGTTTATGATGAGGGAAGGTGAGTGCCCCCCGGGGCTCTGGGGTGGGGAATGATATTGCGAGACGTCATCAAGCAATGCGACATCATGGTTTCCGGCTGACCATCCCCTCTCTCCCCTCCCTGCACAACAGACAATGCATACTTCAACACGGCGTGGCGCAAGGACGGCTCCCACAGCTACGGCTTCATCCTGGACGCCGGCGTGCACTGGGCCGCCGCGCTGCGGATGCTCCTGGGCGACGACGTGGCCGAGACGGTCACGGGCTTCAGCCACACCGCGACCAAGCACCTGCCTCCTCCGGATACGCTGCAGGGCGCCGTTCGGACCAGGTCCGGGGCCGCCGGCGCCTTCTTGATCTCGTGCGGCTCGACCATGCCAGGCAGGAGCGAGTACAGCGTCGCGTGCGAGGGTGGCAGCGTCACAGTCGCCCGGGACACGGTGACGGTCACCAGGACGGACGGTACTGGGGCGCAGCAGTCGCACGAGGTCACGGACATCGACTCGTCCGAGGGCGTCAAGTACGAGGTCCAGGCCTGGGCTGCTGCCTTGGCGGCTGGGAAGCCGGATCCGAGGCTCGCGCCGGAGGAAGGCCTGGCAGACGTTGAGTTCCTGCTTGGGATGCTGCAGAGCGCTGACGAGGGTGGTTTGCCGCGCAAGCTGAGCCTGCAGCAGGTCTGAGCTGTCTGCCCGCGAAGCTGTGCTCTACCTCGGGCACGCATGTATACTGCCAACAGACCACACTCCGGTTGTCACAGAATACATTTGTAAATTTGGTCTGAGGTTCACGAAGTATAATGTCAAGCTGTAGTTCATAATTTTTTCTTTCTTTTCTTCAACAGCACTGGACAATGCTTCTTGTTGGGCATACTATCAGAATCCACCCTCAGACCATCTCCCTCGGATTCTGCGGCGGTCCCCAGTTGCCACCTCTGCCCGGACCGCCCGCTTCCTGGCCGGCCCGATCCCTGCCCCCTCGTCGGGCCCAGGCGCCCAGGTCGGAGAGGTCTATGCCGCGAGGTTCGGGGCCTGCAGCGGGGGGAGGAGGGCCGCCCGCACTGATCGTGGTCTGTGTTGCCGCTGCCGTCGCGAGGGCCGGCTGCTGCCTCCACGGTTCGGCCGTGTACGGCGGTAGGTTTTCTGCGGGCGGCTGTTGCGACTTTTTGCGGCCCCAGATTTTCTGCCGGAAGTAGGACTTGAAGAGGATGAGGAATATGACCAGCGGCCCGATGATAAGGACCAGACCTCCAAGTATGCTATTTTTGTTTTGTTTTGAAAGGGATTAGCATAGGTGCGGTAGTGGATTGGTGGGAGGGAAAGGACATTTCGACTTACAAGTTGTACCTGGGCGACAGTGCAAAAGGAAAGCCGCTGTCAAATGAGACAACACATTAGTTGGCGGCACATCAAGATGAACATGACATGACGTCCACAGGCCCCGGTACTCACAGAAACCCGTTGACAATTCCCATTATCATGACGGTCCTGCCAAGCCAGATATGAAAGGGCGCCAGCGGAGAGCCCTTGCCGTCACTCTTATTGTGCACCCTGTGGTGCAGATAGCCAAGGACGAACTGGGCAAACATGAAGACAAAAACCAGGATGCCGATGATCTGGTGCGGGTTATTGAAGTTGCGGGACTGGCCGGGTAAGGGAAGTTAGCTATCATTTCACTCGTTCAAGGGCCAGGGTTCAGAGCTTCCTCGCCATGCTCCGTATTCGCTCTTGAATTCATGCACCTACCCGATTGTACTTGAAGCTGGTGTGCACACCGAGGCCAAAACCAACAATGATCCCAGCCAGCGCGATGGCCTGGTTGATGGCGTGCCAGCGCGGCCAGTGGCCGACGCGCAGGACGACAAGGCCGAAGGGGAGCAGCCCCACGAAGCAAAAGATCATTATGACGGCGTGGAACAGGGCGGCCCAGTCACGCTTGCGGCGGCTGGGCTCGCCCGTCAGCGCGGCGCCGTCGCTGTCGTCGGCGGTGGTGGCGTTCAGCGTCGGGGCCTGCCCGGGCCCGCGGGCGGCGCGCAGGTCCATCGAGAAGGAGCCGTAGCTGCGGTGGAACTTTAGCGGCGCGGCCGCGTCGTCGCTCCTGACCTCGTAGCCGCCGCCAGGCCCCGCGGCGTAGATGCACTTTTGTGCGGCCGAGTCGACATCGATCGACCCTCCCGGCCAGCTGCGGCAGTTGAAGCAGCGGGCGCGGAACATGAGGGTGCCGTTGGAGAAACCGGTGCCCGGGAGGGTCTCGAAGCGGAGGTCCGGGTATGGGGCAGGCTCGGAGCGGCCGTGGGAGGTCAGGCGGGGCGAGAAGGTCACGTTGCTGTTGGACGCCGAGGTGTAGACCATCAGCACCAGGGCGTTGCCTGCCATGTTGTCGGCGCCTAGGCCGACGGCGGCCCAGCCGACCGCCGGCTGTGCCGCCAGGGTGAAGTAGACATCCTGGGAGGCCGGGTCGTCTGGGATCGTGATGCCGAAGGCGAGTTCCTGGTCGGGTGAGACAAATACGGACTGCTTCTGCGGCATCGTTGGGTTTGCTGACAAAGTAGGGGCGGCACTTGTGGTGGAGGACGTGGCCGTGATGGATGAGCTGCTTCCTTGGGCGGCCGTCCGCGTTGCGACTTGTAGAGCTGAGTGGCGCCAGAAGAGAGCTCGGAGTTAGCATGGGAGATGCGATCACTGTTGGACGGGAGGCTGTGCCCAAATTGTCTTGTACATCTATGTAGGTAGATGGTTAGGTAGGGTAGGCAGTGAATTACCTGTCAAGGCGACCAGCACCAGGTTTGACAGTATGGATGGCATTGTAGACAATGCTTGGCTAATTCTGCGGCGCGGAGAAGAGTATAAAATAGTAAAACTAATGTATATATGGGAGAGTTAGAAAATAGAAGCCAATAAAAGAATGATTTGCAACCTTTTGGTCGCAATAGACACTTCACTCTGGTGGTATCCTTGAGGCCCTCTCTGCCGCGCAATACACCAACGACAAAATTGATGACAGAAACCACTCATCTCGCCAGAGCCAGCCATAGCAACGCCTTTTCAACAAAATCCCTGGATCCCCTTCACCAGACAGACGTCCTCACGCCGCGCAATCTGAAAGGACAACGCATGTAGAACCCGGTGATGGTTGGCTGTGGTTCGCCGTGTAACCGCTCGCCCTTTGCTGCTGATCGGGCTGGGCTGTTCTCAAAATAACCAGCATGCTGATTGGCCGCGTCCCCCCAGCGAGCCGCTGACGACTGAGCGTGCCGAACCGCCGGCCTTCCTCCCTCCTCGGCGCCAAACATCACCAAGGAACGACGCATCCCGAGACCTCTTGGCCATTCTGCTCTGTGGTTGGCTGCGTCTTCTTCTCTCCGCGCGACGTCACGATAATTAAATCAAACACTGACCACCGCCCTGGGCCGAATCGATCCAGCTGGCAATTGGCATCAATGGAAATCAGCTGACGCCACCGTCGGGGGCGGCGGCGAGGGCAGTCGAATGGCCGGGAAGCCGGCCGCCCGAGGACATCGGACCCTCTAAGGCGCCTGCCGTGTGTGTGACCACGGATCAACACGGTCGCCGCTCTCGTCGAGCGCCTACCACCCCTCCCGCCGGCTCCCGCTGGACTGTTGCGTAGGGCACCGAAATCCTTTCCAAAAACCTTTGGTCCAAAAGCTCCTCCTTTTCCACCGCCGCAAGCGCCACCGACACTTCCAGAGTGGCCTGGCCCAAGAAGGGTCCTCGGAGTACTTTGATCTGATGAATCGTTACCGTCCCAAGTCCGATGTCACTTCACACTGTCCTTTTTTTGGTTCATCGCTCTCAAAACACATGAGCAAATTTTGATTTTGCGGTCCTGCAAGAGATCAATACAACCCAGCGCCCACATACGGCCCCAAAACTTTGCTCAACATTTGAGTGAAGAAACCCCGAGGCGCGCCGGCACACGTGCCCGCTCCAAGGGCCCGAAAGCAAGTTTAGATGAGTTTCAGCTTCGGCCTCCCAAAAAAGTCGATGTTGCCAGGCTTGCCCTTGCGAATGGGGGAAAAGAACAGGGAAGCACAGAAAAGACTTCGGCAGACTTTCCGATGACGCTCAGGTGGTCTGTTTTTGAGTTCTTCTGGAACAGGGAAAGGAAACACAAAGAACATTGTGCTCGTTGTCTGGACTCTTGGGCTGGCAGATTTTGTCACACCCAGACCCTGAAAGGGACCTTCCCCCCTGGGTATAGCTTCGGTCGTCGTCAAGGCCCCCTTTTTCCTCTTCCAGCATTCTCAACTACCCCCCCTAGGGACCTACCCCTCCTGTGGAAACGGATAGGGAGGAGGGGGGGCAAGAAGAGCGGAGTGATGGCGCGGCGGCGGCACGGGCTAGGACACCGTCGCCCGCATCCAGTACGAGCTGATTAGCAAAAGGGCAACCTGGGTAAACAACCCTCCCATGACGAGAAGTTCTGGACGGTGCCGACGCGCTGTGTTCGTAGATGAGCATGTTGCGGGGGCTGCGGACAACAATCCGCAACGGTCTCCACATCTCGCAGAGGCAATACTGCAATCTCCGCACACGGGCCCGGGTGCTGATTTTCATTCGGGGCATGTGCGTATGCGTGCTTGGTTCTCGGAGACGGGAGTTCACCTCAAGTGGGACGTGAATATTACGGGCAGACTAGAGTGGCAGACGAAGCGGATGGGCAACTTTTTTGTTGTTGCAGCACTGCTGAGGATCGTATGCAACAGGGACGCCGGTGACCACAAAAAAAAACACAAACTTTGCTCGCGCATTCGCTCAAAATATCGTCCGAATCTGAGGCAGAAGAGCATGAAAGGAGTCTACTGGTCCGTGCACTACCAGCCGATAGTTGAGATCCTTTTTTTCCCTAATGCGCGGCAAAGACAGAAGTTACTCGGTGAGAAGTCCGCAAATGTTTCCCTCCTCTTGAAATAATTACTTGTTCTCTTTTTCCATATCAGGGGGCGTCACTTGAAGACTCAAGGTGCCTCGTAACTACTTGGTTTAAGTGCCAGCCTTGGATTGCTCGTTGTCGTCACACTATATAGCGCGCCAACGGTGGTTTTGCCTATTGGTCGGGTGTCTGCAGGGGACGTGGGCTTTCCAACTGCCGAGGGGCTGCTGTGGTTGATGCAAAGACACCTTGTTATGTACGTACCCTACCAGTAAGGGTCGTCTTGATATCAACAAGTCCCCTTGTTTTCAAATGTCTAGAAGTCCCGCGCTACCAACAGCCGGTCGACCGTCCTACCTGGCATGCAGTACGTACTATTGAGAGTCTCGTGATCTTCCTATGGGGCCGGGATGGGACGCTCCGGCGGCGGCAAACACTAAAAAAAAAGTCATCCGGTCCCAAGTGTAGTCCAATGTTTCGGTGCGGAAAGTTAGTCAGTAGGCCGGGGGAGGGAGGAGATGCGTTTCTCGGTCCCGTTCAAGTTCTAGCCCGGACAGGCCCGCACAAAGCACATAGTAATTAGACACACACACACACACACACACACTCGGAAGAAAACAGAGAAAAAACTGGGTGGGATTCGGGTCCCGTGGGGACGTGCCACGAAGCTTCAACGATAGGTGCCGAATCTTGTTTTCCAGGGGGACGGAAATGCACGCTGTGGTGTCTCTTGCAACTCACCGCTCGTTGTCTGGTTTCCTCCTCTTGGCGAAACGAGCAATAACTCTTGGGCTTTAGAGTCGGTGTCACAAGGGAAAGAGAGAGAGGGGGGGTACTCGATCTACACGACTCTTGGGTGAAAACACGCATCGGATATTTTGTCCTCCATTGCCTTGCCTTGAACCGGTTCGATAGGAGTATGTACTCCGCAATTTTGGTAGGGACCCGTGAAAAAGAGGGACATACTATTAATTAAGATACCGAGTAAATGCGTGCCATAACTACATACTATGTAGTAGGTACTGTACTCCACATCCCACATTCTTGGGCATCACAAAGAAGGAAAAAAGTAAGAGTGATCGGCGATGGCGTAGGGAGATCCTGCTCACTGCTACATAGTACTACTATTTGACCCACCGAAAAGAAAACACCAAAAAAAAAACGACAGATCGAAGGAGTAAAAGGGTGAGGAGGCCTTTGGTCGTTCAGGGGCTTTACTTTTCCTTCTCTTTTTTTCTTTTCTTCCTTTGGTTAGTGTGGGAGCACAGGAGCATTTAAGCCGCAAAAGAAGAAGTAACAAAACCCCACACATCCATCTTGAGTAAAAAAACAAAAAAACAAAAAAAAAACGGGCGGGCGACTATTATGCGTTAATATCTGATTATATTTTTGTTTGGGTATGCGTATGCTGCTTAATGCATATACAACATAGTATGTACAATGCGGATGTGACAAGCCCGACACGCCCGACACGCTTTAGTGTTGTGGTCTGCTTATGTTTTTGCAATAATTACCTATAAGACTGTGATTATCGTCCCATTATACGACGTACACCTTCATGTTCCACAGTACTGGACATCATCCCACGCTACCCAAAAGTAGACAGAGGCAACCGACGGAACCCCCCGCAGCTGGAACAGCCAGTGAGTGATCCGCCCTCGTGGTTGGGAACAAGTGGGCGCACCCGCTCTCGCTCCCCCCTTCTGGATTCACCCCGTATTGAAAGCCAAGGCAGAAAAAAGGAAGGCAACATGCCGGGCGGCAGAGAACTACCTACACAGTACCTGTACATGTGTAGACTTGCCGCGGAGCAGCATAGTTGGAACTCGGGCAGCTCAGCCCAGTCCAGTCCAGTCCAGGTGAGGTTCTGTCGTCCTCCGTATTTTGGCGTGCTTGGGCTGAGGCGGGCAGCAGAATGATCAACCCAAGAAAACAAGGCAGCAGGATAACATTAGGACGCCGGATTCGGGCTTGCCTGGGAACTGTTTTCTTTTCTCTTTTTTTCTCCTGTTTTTCTCTTTTTTCTTCGAAAAAACGTGGAGCCCATACACCCTTACGAACGTAATGTAGCGTCAGTTGCACCCCGTAAGTACCCGACTATAATAGTAGCCCTGTCACCGAGACGCAAATCGGTAATGCGGCTATTCCGCCGCGGCCAGTCCCCCCTCCCCAAGGAGCCTTTTCCAGAAGATCTCAAGGACAGGCAGACAAAGGTTTTTGGACAGCCTGGGGGCTTGGTTGTAGGTAGGTATATTAATTATCTACCGTACCGAAAAGAGTGAATACCATTGGTATTAACCATGCTGATAGTAATCCATGTAATTCATTTACTTAGCAGCCCCGACTTCTTCCAGTTCACATAAATACTATAGTAATAAGGACAAACAAAATTCCCCACAGACCCGAATATGAATATCCCTAGTTCCCAGTCAGGGTTTTCCCAGCAATTGGGCCCCATTTCCCGGAGCTAGATCCACCAGTAACAACGGCCAGACCGTAGGAAGGATTCGGGATATGCAGAAGCATGTACCAATTGCTACGTGGTAACAGTACTGAGGTACCTTTTGCCAGTCCGTCTACTTTAGAGTAGCACCACCACAACAAGAAAAAAGCTTGGCTTTTCATGTGTGGAGGCAGTGTGGGACAAGGTGGGAAGTGGAAAGCGGAGGAGACGAAAAAAGGCAGAAAATCAGAAGAGGGATATTAATACCAAGCAGTACAACACAAGGTACAAAGTAGTAAAGTACTGCTAGACTATGGTCTAGTGAGTTTTCCTAAATGATAATGGAACGTCGGGTGTGCAAAAAGGGACTCGGTAAATCACTGGTCCAGATTAGGCAGGAACAGACGAGTGTGGCAGCTTGAAGGTGTCTTACCGCTTGCCAACCATGCAGGCTTGGGTGTTTTGCAACTCTTGGGGTTGGGGCTAGACGAGCAAAGCTGGATGATGTTCGGGATAACAAGGGTTTACAAAGGACAAGCCAGCTTGCTGCTCCAAAAGATCAATCAAGGGGGGTGGTGGTGCTGTGCCGGTGGGGATGGGGAGCCGGGGCAACGCGAACGGCCGAGTGGGATGCGCGATGGGGACATGTCCTGCAAATGGCGTGCGTTTGTCCTTTTTTTTTTATTCTTTCTCTCTGTTCTCCCCATTCTTTCAACCCATGGAGGAGGTCCGAGAACGAGGATAATGCCTGTTGCCAGTACAGGGAAGGTAAAGAATATTTCGTGAAGCCGTAAAGGCTGCAACTGGTATGATGGCGTGAGCAAGTCAGCATATGGTAACCACATTACGCTGGCAAAACATACACGGTTTTTGTTAATAAATTAATAATAATTCGTATGGTGTAAAAAGATAAAAAAAAACCCTTGTTTCCCACAGCAACTGCAAGAGAATAATACCCTTTTTTGGTAATTGCGCTTTTCGCTTCGTGCTGCGTGCGAGCGAGACCCTCTCTGCATCAACTGATGCCTCTTCCCCCTCCCCTGGGAAACACAGCTGCCCTTACACCCCTTACACCGCCCGCAAGTAGGCGCAAGCACGGAAAACCCCGAAAAGCTGCTGGCCTATCCTGGGTACCAATGCACATATCCACATCATTTTGTTCCCGTTCC
>JASAOQ010002823.1:11531-22761 GCA_031306065.1 Pseudopyricularia cyperi | reverse complement strand
TATGTGTGTTTTTTTTCTGCGGCTGACGGTAGGTTGCCCCCCCCCCCCCCTTTTCTTTCCACGGGAACGAAAGCAAGGGTTCTTAACATTCCCGAGCCGTTTATAAGAATAATCCGTACTAATTGCAATTCCCCCCAAATAGGACGGCCTCCGAACCTTCAAGTGGAGAATCTACCTGGGCTTCGGCCTCATTGTCTGCTCGTGGCTGACGGTCATCATCACAATCATGGCGAGCTGCCGCCCGTTCAGCCGGTACTGGCAAATCACCCCAGACCCGGGAGGTATGTGACTGTCTGAACCCCAGATTGTATAGAATCAGCATTCAGGAGAAGCCCAACTCAAGCCCCAATTCCCCTTCTGCAAGAAATAAAAAAGAATCAGAGCAAGAAGGAAAAAAGTACAAAAAGAAACTCCAAAAACTAACAATCATTCCCCCCTCCCCAGAGTTCTGCTACCCAGCCATCTCCCCAGCAATAGTCTGGACGACCCTCACCATGAACGTCTCGTCAGACCTCTACCTCCTCTCGATCCCCTTCCCCATCCTCTTCCGCGCCAACGTCTCGTGGCCCCGCCGCGTCGCCCTCTGCGGCGTCTTCAGCTGCGGCCTCTTCGTCACCGCGGCCGCCATCCTCCGCGTCGCGCTCATGGTGACGGACAAGCAGAACGGCGCCTTCCTCGCCGGCGCCTGGGCCGTGCGCGAGACCTTCGTCGCCGTCATCACCACCAACATGCCCATGCTCTTCCCCTTGTTCCGCCGCTGGCTGTCGCCCTGCGTCGGCCGGATCGGGTCCAGCCGAGCCGCGAGCCGGTACAACAAGAAGTCGTCCGGGGCCGCGGCCAACGGCGCCGGCGGGTACGCGGGCGGCGGGGCGGGCACGCTCGAGACGGTGGGCAAGCAGCGCTTCCGGGCCCGGCCGCACAGGTCGCTGCACCACATCACGGACCTGACGGCCAACGGCAACGACAGCGAGGAGCGCATCTACGAGATGCACCAGCCGCAGCCGCCGCTGGTGAAGGACGACGAGGGCTGCGTGGTGGCCGTGGAGCCATCGTCGTCGCCCGACAGCGGCAGGAGCATCATGGCGGCTGCGGTGGCGGGAGGGGTGGCAGCGCCGATGACGACCACGACCATAACGTCGGGCGGGGTTGCCGACAAGCGGAACCGCGACGACGATCACGACCACGACGACGATAGAATGAGCTGCGCGAGCGACCTCAGCATCCCCGGGGCCGCGGGCGGGATCAAGCGGCGCGTGGACGTCGTGGTTCAGGAGGAGAAGCACGATCTCCGGCCCGCCGGTAGCGGCGCTGGCATCGTCCGGGGCGGCAACTTTGTCGCCGTTTCGTCGGGCGGGACGGCGCCGCCGGCGAGGACCAACTACTTTGCCGACCATGTCAAGTCGGAGAACTACAAGCGGGGGTAACGATGCGGATGGATGGATGGATGGGGGTAAAAATGGGCTTAGGGAAAATGACCGGGTGGGAACAACAGAACAACAATATGAAAAGGATGGAATGGGATGGGGGAATGGGATGACAAATGCCTAGAAACTGTATACGACCCCCTTTGTTACGACCCATTTGTCGACGCATCTTAATACATACCCTGCGTGCTTTACTTGGAGTTGCAGATAATGCCATACATATAGTGAGACTTACTGCACATGCTTTGCTTGCCTCAACGACTTGCAACTTATCATCTCTCTTGTTAATGTGTGCTATGTGCTTTAAATAGAACTAACAGCCCTTAGATAGTAGTCTAGAGGCATCTTTACCCGCCGTTGAAAAACCAGTGCAAGCTACTAGCCATGCTCTTGGAGAGAACCCACGTTTACCAAAGCCTAAGGCACACCGTCTTTTTTTTCGTCTCGTTGATTAAATCTTGATCTGCATCTGCATATGCGAAAAGAATATCTAACGTTTTGGTATCCATCCAACCTTTCATTTTAGCCGGGCAATGCTCACGCCAATAGAGGAGAAAAAAACAATGCAGCAAAAGCCAGCCCAGCCACCTTTCATATGAAGGTGGCGCGGCTAAACTGAAAAAAAAAGAGAAAAAAAAGCGTGGGTTCTTTTCATCTTTCATCTCGGCTTTTTCTTTCTTCCCCTCAACTTCTTTTTGTTCAAGGAACACCCCCAAGACTTCTTGGAGGGTTCTTCCGTCTTTCGCTCCCAAGAATAAACTCCCAGATAGAGGTAAATCAAAAACAAAATAAAGATCTCTTTTAATACAAAAAAAAAGACAAACAAACACGAAACTGTGGAGAAACCTCCAGCGGGCTTCAGCCCCAAACACCGCTTATCCAACACATGTACAGGTACTTTCAAAACAAACCCAGCCCGCCATGGGGCGAACCCTATCCTAGTCCGTTGATGCCGATGCACAGCGTGCCCGCCAGGGAGTCACTCGCGTATCCCGTCTATACAAGCTGACCGGTCGGCTCTGGCGACCACGCTCGAGGCAGAGCCCCCAGCCGGAGGTGGGATACCGCGTTTCTCAGCCTCCTCCGCCTGTCGTGGTGTGCACGCCCGCCACTGGACCCCTAGCCAGCGCGGTTGCGCAGGCTGCCCACTCTGCCCAACCAACCCCTCTTGCGCCCGCCGTTGCTGCTGCCGCCGGGCGAGTCAGTGCCCGAGACCAGTGGCGAGCCCATCGCCGTCGACTGCAGCGAGGCCGAGAGGTTCGGCGTTAGCGGCGCGCCACCGCCGCCGTACTCGTCCACGACGCCTTCCAGAACGGGCGCCGCGGAACCCCTCCTGGACGCGATCGACGCGCCGCCACTCCGCTGATTTGGGTTGCGCATGATTGGCGGCGGCGTCGCGCTCGATAGGGCCTCGTCGGCAAGGTCCGCGCGACATCCCCACGACGGCACGCCAATGTCAACTTTCTCGTTGGCCGCCACGGCGGCGACGTTGGACGCCATCGGAGGCGGGTACGCGCTGCGCAGGGCAAGCTCGGACGGTGGGGCGCTGGCCGAACCATCCTTGTCGCTGGCCCCGGTGGACCGGCGGAAGAGGCTGTTCAGTCCGCTCAGGCGCCGGACGTGCTGCGGCTGCTGCTGCGAGCCCGATATCGGCGGGTAGTGGCGCTTGCTCGGCTCCGGGGTGTTGCCCGTCGGCGGCTGGCTCTGCTGCGCGGACGAAAAGGACGGAGTGGGCGGCGGCTGGTCGCCGTGGTCCAGGCTGTTTCTGCGTGAGACGGAGATGCTGCTGCGCACCGGCGACTTGCGGAGCTTCCCGTTCATCGGGGCCTGGCGAGAGGGCGGACGAGAGGGCGGACGAGCCACGGCGGGGCTCGAGCCCGTCCGAGCGTGGAGGCTGGACCGGCGAGGTGGTGGTGGGACTGTCGTCGAGGCCAGCGGTCCTGGGGAGGCCAGGCCCGAACCGAAAAGGCCGGCCTGCGGGGTGGGGAGTGAGGCTCCTATGGCATCAAGGGCGTGGGATGTCGGAGCTCCGAGGTGGCCGTACATATCACTCCCCCAGCTGCTCGAACTATCCGTCGCGGAAGGGAAGGCAAACAAATCAGGCGAGTCGCGGCCGCCTTGATCGAGTTCGTTGTAGGGGGCGGCGGCAGCATTGTGGGGAAAGGCGCGATTGGGTTTCAGGCCTTCTCGCATCCAGTAATCGTACGTTGAAACCGTTGCGCCATCGTTGACGTTGTCTTCATCCTCTGAGCTGTCTGACAGCCACCTTTTTTCATGTGAATCTTCACGGGTCGTGGTGGTCTCGCCTGCAGAGCGGGGCCTGGGTGGAATGACGTCCATGTTGGAGCTCGCCTGTGAGCCTAGGATATGTCTCCTACCGTTGAAGGCAGTCACTGATACCGTCTGGCTGCGTGTCTCTCCGGCCGCAGTTTGACTGCTAGACGACCTGGAGCTTGACGTATCGGGGTATCCCGACTCGCCAAAGTTGGCGTCTAGCTGTCTGTGCGGCATCGGCACAGCAGGCTGGGCAAGAGTGTCGTTGGAGTTCTTGAACCGCCTCAGAGTCGAAGTCGAAATCGTGTCTGGAGTCGGCGGCAATCCGACAGCCAGATCCCTAGGACCATCCGTCATGACCCTGCGCAGGGCCTCTCTCTTCTCCTGCTTTAGTCTCAGGCGGTCCTGCTGCTGTTGTTCCAGGAACATGGCCGGGAGCTGAGGGCTGCTGTACTCGGGCCTCTGGCCGGCCGGCGTACCACCGCTCGCGGCCGACAGATCGCTCAGCATCGATTGGTCGTGGGACTGCAGCCTCAGCTGAAGGCTTGACAAGGGCGAGCGGTCAGCCACCGAGAAGCTGCCGGATGGTCCTCGTGACGCGGAACTCAAGCTGAAACGACGTGACCTGGTAGGCGTCACGGCGCGTGGGCTATCAGCGCCGTCATTGGATGCCATGTGCCTTGCAGCGTCGTACTGCAGAGAGTCTGTTCGATCCGGGGGCGAGGACGAGCTGTTGAGGAACGGCTTCTGTCCATAGACGCTGATAAAGGAGCTTTCGCTGAGAACACTCAGACTGGGCGTCGACATCAGCTTATGATCCGGCACGTCGTCGTCGTTCGCGGTCAGGTCCGAGACCCGCCTAAAGCTCAGATTGCTGGCGCGCGGCGCGAGGAAGACGTTTCGCAGGTTTTCCGTCTTTTCGGAAGGGTCGTTGATGAAGCTCGGCATCCTGTTGAGCGGGCTTTCCGAGTCGTCGTTGTTGGGCTCGGGTAGCTGGTCGTACTCGTCAGTACTCAGGGACCTGATGATGTCGCGTTCCTTTTGCAGCTTCTCGACGGTGGCCTCGAGGCTGACAATCATGGCGACGGCGTCGTGGATGGCGCCGTCTCGCTTCTCGAGCTCCTGCATGAGCCTGTCGTTCATCTCCTGAACCTCTTTCTTCTGGGACTTGAGGTCGCCAACAGTCATTTGCAGCTTTTCGACGGCCGACTTGAGCCCGGCAACTTCGGCCTCGAGCTTGGGCATGAGTTCGCGACGCTTGGAAAGCTCGAATTTGAGATCAAAGTTTTCGTTGAGGACGCTCTCGAGCTTCTACAAGGCCATGCGGCGGGAAGGGTTAGCAACGGGTCTTGGGTGACGATGCAAACATGGGCCACGAGAGGCGGCTGACCATTTCAGAGGCTCTGAGGCCAACGGCCTTCCTCCTTGCAGCATCATGGCCGCTACTCGAACGCGGTCGCGGCCCGTCCGACGTCGAGGCGCGAACGGGCGAGCTCTGAACGGTGTGGAAGTGCCTGTCGGAGGTGCTCATCGTGTCGTTGCTACCGGCACGGCTGGAGCCGGACCGCAGGGTCTCGGACCGCCTCTCCTGTCGCAGCCTTTCCTGCAAGTAGGACGATATGGCGTGGGGGTTCTGCCTCTGGTCGACTGGGTGTGTCGGCTCGTCGGGGTTCGACGCTTTGGACATGCGGGAGGATATGGGTCGGTCGGTGGTGCTGCTGCTGCCAAGCGAGGTGCGGCTCGAGTGCTTCAGGCGCGGGGCCTGGTGTGTCTTTTGGGGCGAGTGCGGGGACTGCAGGTTGCTGGAGCTGTCGTTGCTGTGTGTGGCGAAGCGGCTGTGGGATGTGCTGGTGTTGCTGGATCGCGAGGAAGCATGGTGTAGCTGTTCGGTCGGTCGGGAGGAGGCAAACGGGAGGGAGTGGCGCGACGACCGATAGCGCGGGTGCGACTGGGCGTCGCGGGAAGAGGGCTGCTGCTCCATTCTGAGACGTGTCGGATCTGGCAGCAAAGGCACACAAGGCCCAAGAGAAGAAGTAAAAGACGCTGCAGATGTGGGATCAGGGTTGTTTTGCTTCTTTGTCCACAAGGGAGGGCAGGCGTACGCCCCAGAGGACGTGTCTCAGGCGGCCATTCAGAAGCGAGCGTGAGGTTGGGTAAGTTGCAGAGGAAAGGAAGTTGAGAACAGCCAGCCCGATGATGTATGTTTGTTCAGACTAGGGTGACGCTAGGGCGGATGCTAATGTGTTTAGCCAGTCGACACGTAGGTGGCCGTAATAGTGCGTCGGGCTCGTGGACGAGGAGGGTGACGGGGAGATGAGGACGAGCAGGAAAAGCAAGAGGTCGAGAGGTGTCAATTGGCGATCCGGTGGTGACAGCTCGCCCGTGGAGGCTGGGCGACGGGCGATGGGCGGTGGGGGGTGGTGGTGGTGGTGATGGTGATAGTGGTGGTGATGGGCGCGATGATGGCTGTCGGGGAGACGGATCAAGGCCGATTGCTGTCCTTTTCTTTTTCTTTTTCTTTTCCGCTGTCGACCCTGGGAACCGACCGTAGCTCAGAAGCGCCAGTCGTTGGTCAGAGGGTTTATGATTGTTTGTTTTTGTTTGTACGTCGTAACGAGCAAAACAAGTCCGAGTCTGGATGCAGAGGAAGAGTGTGTGTGATTATTATGGTGGTGTTGGATGAGGAGTTGTTGTCTTGGTTGTGGGCTTTTGGCATGCATGCATGCATGTGCAGACTGCAGGGACAAGAAGCACCGCACCAGCCAAACGCCTCCACTGTCTGCCCTGCGTTTAATGCACCACCGCACGAGCCTATGACAGGATGAAAAGTGAGGCCAAGATGAGATTAGATGATGGGGTCTGGCTGTCTTCTGTGTCTGTTTGTGTCTGTCTGTCTGTCTGTCTCTCTGTCTCTCTGTCTGTGTCTCTGCTTCTACTGCTGCTGCTGCTGATGTTGTTGCTGAAAATGATAATGATTATCATGTCTCATTCCCACCCAAAGACAACAAACACAGGACCACGACGACGGTAGCTTGCAGTTGCCAAGACGAGTACGAAAAGGCAATACAAACGAGACTATTGGGAGAGAGACAAAAACAAGAGAGGAGAAGCAAAAAAAAAAAAAGATTGCTGCACGCATGGATAAAGGCCCAGGCATAACATGCAGCTAGGGGTAGGTAGATATGTATGTATAGGTACGTATATAATATACCTTTCTTTGTAATATGTGTTTGTCTAATCCAACATCAGCACAGCCCAGTGAGGTTATTCCCAGTTCCCTGTCATCCCAAGGCACTTCAAGTGATTAGTCTTCTACAGCTTCTGCTGGGTGGATGCTTGTTTGAGCACATCCATTGGAATTTGGAGCTATCAACATGATATAGATAAATAACGAGCAGCCACCCGTTACAAAACACGTATCTGTTAATCCAGCTCAGCTTTACCATAAACAAGGAGGTTGTATCCAGGTCCGGTTCCATTGTTTATCCATCAGAGGGTCCCATCATCAGGACTGAAACCATGCTGTTGGGATCCGGGCACGATTCAGGGACAGCTCGCCTCCTTCTAGCCCGACAAGACTACCGTAGTCTAGTCTATTCTAGGCTGTCCCAAGGGACGTCTAGTGTGAGCTGGATCGGTCTGTGTGAAGCTATTCCGGCTCATCCATCCATCGGCAAACCCCGTCTGCGTTGTATGCTTGTATCTCTCTTGTCACATCCATCCAACTATTCCAACTATGAACCAGATCCTACATATATTACCGGAAACCCGCAAGTCATTAATAGCAGGCCTCCCGGAAAAGAATACAAAAAGGAAGAATAGGAATTTTCATCATGCATGCCAAAAGTATATTATGCCCATACCGGGACCCTCAACGGATGCAACCCGCCCCATGCGCTCGTCACATCCATCACATCCCTCCTTGTGTGCTTGTGCCCATTCAGAACGTCTCCCCAGCAAAAAGAAAGCCCGTAAAAGTGATTCCTCCTGCAGATTGCATGCAGCTTTTTGATTGAGTTGCATCGCTGGGACCAACGTACTGTACTACTGGGCAGGGGAAACACTTCCGTGCGGGTCCTCGCAATCATAAGCAGCACTTAAGCCGTCGCGTTCCTAGTTCTCCCCGAAGCCGAATCTGGATAGTGTGTACTAATTGTATATGTACAAGTATTATACACTATTCATAGAATATTCTGCTGTATTGTTTTCATAATCATCACCCCGCGGCTGTTCACGGTATAATTATCGCCCGGATACCAGCAGCTGGCGGGGCTTTACCACACGTCACGTGGCACCTTTTAATTCACCTTGGGCCCAATACATCAGCGAAACTTTGCTGCTTTCCTTGTGGGGAGGGTAAACAAATCAAGCCCTTATACCTTACTCACACCAGTAAATCATATTCGCCAAGAGGCGCATGGTCTCGACAATCACCTGCCGACAATGAACTGGGTAAACAGCATCGTGATTTGTGGTGTCTTTTCTTCTCAAAGTAGCCGTACATCATCCAGACGCTGAATCCCATATGCCGGAGCACAAACACATGGTGGAGTGCCGCCGGGTCCTTCTATGTGAAAATGGACATCCAAAAATGTGACCCTGTTACGGGCCATGACCATCTTCTCGGGCGAGTGACGCTGAGCTTTCCCCTATTTCGAAGGCAAGCCCCAATCTCAAGTTCGGCCTGATTGCCTTGTCGCCGAGTATACAGCCTCGGGCACCACATGGCGATGCTCGCTGGAGGGTTGTTCAGAGTGGCATCAAGGTCAGCACACTGTTTGCGCGCAAGAGTCAAAAGTACATGGCGCAACTATACGGGATCGTTGTTTAGTCAATTCGTCCAAGTCGACCCGAAGCCAACCTTGTCAATGACCTGATACCGCTGCAAACGCGTGAGGCTCGGCATGGTCTTGTGTGCGCTTCCCGGTCGACGGATTGTCTTGTCCAAAGACATGCGCAACTGCCGATGAGATATTCTTTGCTGGCTCTTGAGACACGATCCCTATTTCATGGCCAGTGAGTATTTTTGTCGTCATCTAGATGCGTATAGGTCTTTGTCGAGGTGCTCGCCATCACCGATACTGCCGTGCCGCAATGACTACGCCAACCCTCACCACTAACACATCTCTTACCTTAGATGCGAGGTTATCCCGCTGCCGCTTTTCGACACTCTCCCCTCTAACCAAAGCGCCCGATAACAATACAGCCCCGATCTTCAACAACCTGACCGTAAGCTTGCCCCGGATAACACAGTCCGGGGACTAGATGTAAAAAGTGTCCCGTCTTGCCACAATCCTAAACAGCCGCCTCCTGGTCCCCTTCGCCCCTCGGAGCCCGTCCGCCTACCCTCCTATTAATCCCATAATGGCGCTCAATGCACTGTCCTAGTCCGTGACATCGCAGAAACCCCCGCCCTGCATAATAACCCCCCAACAACCATTCCAGCCGTCTACCGGGCACGGTAACAGCAGCCCGGTGTTCATGTCCAACAGGAAGCCTCCGTACCCGCGGCGACCTTTCTCCTACCTTTCGCCCCGTGACCACGGCGCGCGGCTGCTCGTCAGAGAATCGCAGCGCCCCGACGTCGGCAGGACAGCTCGACGGATATACAGCGTGATAAGCATCCGGAAAGCACCCGCCTCGGCCCCGCGGCGCGCCCAGTCTCTTTGGTCTATCCTACCCAGCACTAGCCGAAAATCTACATAATTCCCGGCGTTGTACCTCGCCAGGCATCCAGGCTTGGGGGCTGCACATTCCTGACGAGGCTCAGCATAGGCAGCCAAGCAGGCTGCTAGACGGCATCGTGGGATTTCCGGGCCTTCTGGTGTGCGGCGGCATAAGTGATTATGCTAACCCGCTTCGGAATGGCGGCGCGGGGATCGGCGGCCGGTGTGGGCTGCGGCCCTGGTCCGTATTCCAACAGCCGGGAAAGTAGCAGTTCCCGGCACGGCGTCATTCACATCCCGGTCCCCCCCCCCCACATAGAACCGCTAGCGCTGCTGGCCCCGTTGCGCCGCTACCGAGAGTACGGGAACTAGCGCGCACGCGGAAGTAGTCAGTTCCGGCGATGGCCGGCCTCCTAGGCTGTTGGAGTGACGGGCTGCCAGCCGTGCGGGATGCTTGTACTATTCGGCTGCCATACAGACTGCGACGCTCCGGTCTGAATGACGGCGACACGATAAGTTGCGAGTTGGGGAACATGCCGGCGGCCAGTGGACGTCAACAAGCCGCTCGACCCCCGTGCAGTGTGTCTCGTGCTATCAACTGCGGTGGAGAGCCAGGGGACGGGACGTGCAGAGGCATGGATGACGGGACCACGACTCAGGAATGGAAATGTTGGATCCTACCCACCTTTGGCCAAGGTGAGCTCTACGGGCTGCCTCGGTCAGGAGTCACGGGAAAGGTCTCGGGGAAATCTTGCCGGCGGGATATAACCAACCCAAAAAAAAAAAGAAAGTGGCCGAGAAACCAAGCATCGTCAACTCCATGATCAATGCGATCTTTGCAAGTGTCCATGTCAGTAACAATGGCATGAAACCTCTGCCCAAGTTGATTGTGATCAACAAATAAAAAAAAAAGCCCCCTTAGTGGCAGTGGAGGCGGGCTCGCAAAATGGTCCGATCCGGATTCCGGTAAAAACTTGGTATTTTCAACTTTGGATATCGTATCGACGCGTGGAAAGTCGATCGGTCAGACCTGGAAAACGTACGCATTGATTCCTAATGTCACATGTGCCCATATATGCCTGGGTGCCGTTGGGATGGACCCTGTGAGTCCGAGTTCCGCAAGAAGTCAAGATATATTCTTGGGACGAACAGGGGCTTTTTTTCTTTTCTTTCGTTTTATTTCCTTTCCCCCAGCATCTACATGCCGTAAAACGTGGTCCAAAGGGGTTTGCCATCAGCATAAGGGCATGAGTTTGTCGTGATATTAGATCGTTATTAACAAACCACAACATTCGCAAGGCCCCCGATTTATCTCATTCGTAAGTAATTATTCACATGTCTGACCTGATACCTATTTTGAACGACTTCGTCCTTCACGTTTATTACTTGCGCTGTCAAAAACGTTCGTCTCATAACAAGTAGTTACGTAGTACTCCTCCCCACCGAAAAGCACTGGGACAATAGCAAGGAAGAGGCCAGCTACTCTCGGGTCTTGCATTGCCATTGTCTACCTTGGGAATATCCCTCGCCAACCAGATTACATCCCCCGGGTGCGCAGGTGGCATACGACCCGGTTCCGAGGGACTCAATATCGCGTGCTCGTACAACAACAAAGTTGCACCGTCCTCTCGCCAAAGTTCGCCTGGGGGGTTGTATTGGTGGGCCATCCATCTCGCTCGCAACCACACGGTCCTCGCTCGGCTGGCTGCTCGGCCCAAGTTTTTCTTTGCGTCTAGTCTAGTATATGATTTTGCGAATAATCGACATAATCTACTATATAGCTACTGTCTTTAGACAATGTCTGCCCACTGAATCGTTTCGCTCCTTGGACAGGATCTGGTAGCTTGCATCCCACCCCTATTCCTT
>JASAOQ010002823.1:0-11488 GCA_031306065.1 Pseudopyricularia cyperi | reverse complement strand
CCCCCATACATTATGCGGCAATCTATCTGATGTTTTGAGCAGTTGCTGGCATCCACTCTCTGGGCGAAGAAACCCCCCCTTGGCATAACATGGGATGATACAAAAGGTCGGATAATTCAACGAGCAACCATGCTCGTGCGACTCCTTGGCTCCGCTCGTGTCGGCTCGCATGTGGAGACAGCCTCGTTTTCTTTATTTTTTTTTTTCCGTCGATTTCTTTTTTGAGGCAGCAAAAGAGAAGCAGACAGCAGAGACGCCCCTTTTGATGTCGCCGCCGAGGTGGAGTCGCGGTTACTAGGTGGCATTGTTTCGTGATTTTCCCTGCCGGAACGGTCGGTGGATGAGAATCTTTGCATTGGTCATGTATAGAAAAACAAAAACATTACTGTCATGATTCTCGAAACTTGTTTTTCATCCCGTCTTTACACTCGGCCGCCACCACGCGGATGGCGGAACGGTACCGTACCTAATCACAAGAGCGTGCGTCCGGAGCGTAAGCGTAAGCGCTCGGGACTCTCCGATAACCGCGAGTCAACGTATAGAGTGAGAGACCCTCTCCCCTTGCCGCGCACCGAGAATGGAGCAAGACCCTCTCCTGAAACCTGCGGCTCTTTTGACTCTCTATCTCTTCTTGTTGGTGCGCAATCATCCCCCCCCCACCCCCTGGGGCGCAGCTCAAAATGGAAATCCACTCGCCCTGGGGGGTCCAACCCGGACGGGACCACAACTCACGCCATGGGGGAGAGATGATGGTTAAGGTAGGCGCTCGCTATAGATTGATTTGCCCGTTATTGGACCTGACTCCTGGTAGAGCCACGGTCGATCATCGACCGGGGACATGCCGTACGATGGTTGCGTGGGAAAACATCCGTCCATTTGTTGAAGAACTTATATGTTTCGTGATCTTCCCACTCCTCTGTTCCATGGCTGCCCTTCTCTTCTTCCCCTTTCCTTCCTTAGGGCTCACCATTTGCTTGGTCGACTCTGTCTTTCTTTGACTACCCACAGCCAACCGACGAGGCTTCACGCCGACTCTCACCGCGAAGCTCTATTCGCACCACATTCGCTTTTCCTTTCTTGGGCTCTTATCTTCCATTCGATATTCCCGTTCTATCGCTGCAGTACTTCACTCGCTTTCCTATCAAACTCGTCAAAGGCAATTCGAGATAGCCTTGTAATTTCAATATCCAGCTCCTGTAGCAAACAAGAGGCTCATAACAGCGAGCAACGTCTTGCTCCGCCTCGTTCTTTTCCCTCCCGAGTCTATATTCAACCCATCTTTTCTTTTTTTCCTCTTATATATAATAAGTCGCCATCCGGCCCTCCCTCCACAATGTCTCCTATCACATCCTCCCGGGCCGTGAGCCTCGGAGTAACCCTCCTCAGCAGCTACCTCGCCTCGGTCAACGGCGAGACCCTCGCCCCCAGCCTCACAGCCTGCCCGACCACCGAAACGATCTGGACGACGCCGGCCAACGTAAGCCTGGCGATCTGCGACGGCACCGACTTCCAGTACGGCGGCAAGTCGCTCAACATCGTCGAGAACGTCTGCAACACGCGGACGTGCGTGGGCATCTGCGCCGACAGTGCGAACTGCACGCGCGCCGTCTACGACAAGCAGAACAAGCTGTGCCACGTCAAGAACTGGGCCGAGGCCTCCGAGATGATCTGGGCCGTCAGCGCCGACTTCGACACCATCACCAAGCTCATGCCCAACGGCTCCATGCCCCAGGTCACCGTGCCCGAGGCCCCCGAGCCCACCGAGACCCCCAAGGGCCCCGTCGTCGGCGACGCCAAGAAGGGCACCTGGTCCGACGTGATCGAGCTGCCCCTCATCCCCGTGGCCGCCTACGTCGTCCCCACCTTCCCCTCCCCCAGCCGCATCATGTTCTTCTCGTCGTGGGGCGTCGACGCCTTCGGCGGCGCCTCGGGCCTGACGCAGTTCGGCTCCATGGACCTCGCCACCCGCGCGTCCACGCACCGCGCCATCAGCAACACCAAGCACGACATGTTCTGCCCCGGCATTAGCACCCTCGTCGACGGCCGGGTGCTGATCCAGGGCGGGTCCGACGCCACCGCCGTGAGCATCTACGACCCGGAGACCGACTCCTTCTCGGCCGAGGCGGAACTCAACATCGGCCGCGGCTACCAGGCGGCCGTCACGCTCTCCAACGGCAACGTCTTCACCATCGGCGGCGCCTACTCCGGGCCCCGCGAGGGCAAGGAGGGCGAGATGTACGACAGCGTCAACAACAAGTGGGGGCTCCTCCCGGGCGCCGACGTCAAGCCCATGCTGACGACGGACCACGAGGGCATCTGGCGCGAGGACAACCACGCCTGGCTCTTCGCGTGGCGCAACGGCTCCGTCTTCCAGGCCGGGCCCTCCATGACCCAGCACTGGTACGGGACCAAGGGCTACGGCGCCATCGTGGCGGCAGGCACGCGCGACGACGCCAACGCCATGTGCGGCATCTTCGTCATGTACGACGCCCTGCACGGCAAGATCCTCACCGCCGGCGGCTCGCCCGACTACACCGACAGCGACGCCAACAAGCGCGCCCACATCACCACCATCGGCGACCCCGGCGCCGCCGCCGTCACCGAGCGCGTCGCCGACATGGCCTTCCAGCGCGGCTTTTCCAACGCCGTCGTCCTGCCCGACGGCAGGGTCATCGTGACGGGCGGCATGAAGCGGTCCATCGTCTTCAGCGACGTCGACAGCGTCTTCGTCCCCGAGATGTTCGACCCCGCCACCAAGACGTGGACCCAGCTGGCCGCCGCCCAGAAGCCGCGCAACTACCACTCCGTCTCCATCCTGCTGCCCGACGCCACCGTCTTCGTCGGCGGCGGCGGCCTCTGCTACGTCTCCAAGATCTTCGGCTCGACCGCAAAGTGCGACAAGTCGGTCGACCACGCCGACGGCGAGATCCTCAGCCCGCCGTACCTCTTCAACGCGGACGGCACCGCCGCGATGCGCCCGGAGATCGGCGACCTGGCGACCGCCGCCATCCGCCCCGGGGAGACGCTCACCTTTTCCGTCACGGGCCTCGAGGCCGGCGCCGCGCCCGCAAAGTACAGCTTCTCGCTCGTCAGGATGGGCAGCTCCACGCACTCGGTCAACACGGACCAGCGCCGCGTGCCGCTCGAGAACTTCTCCGTCGGCGCCGACGGCAAGTTCACCGTCCAGACCCCCGCCGACACGGGCGTCATGATCCCCGGCTTCTGGTACCTGTTTGCCATCTCGCCCAGCGGCGTCCCCAGCGTGGCCAAGACGGTGCAGGTCGAGCTTGGCGAGGCCGAGACCAAGCGCACCGCTGGTGTGTGGGGTTCCTGAGGGTTGTGCGTGTGTGGGGGTTTTTCTAAGCGGGCGTTTTGCGTTTCGGAGTTATGATTTGGCGGGACGAAAGGGGTAAAAACACAACTGACAAAGCCAAAGCCAGCAACAAAAGCAATTTGCGAGTAATATAGTCTTAGAGTATTTTTAATGCAACTTTTCTTGAGTCTTTACGCAACTTCTTCTGTGCCCATTGGTGTCGCCTTCGAACTCGTGCTGCTGTTGCGGTGTGGAAGCTGGAGTAAGATGCGGCTCTAATCGAAGACGCTTCCTACACAGCAGCAACATGTGATTTTGGCACCTCGCGCAACAGAATGCAGGTTGTGCGTTTTTACAAGAATTCCGACTTGTCGGTTCCGGATCCAAGTCCTGATGTCTGCCTTCCGTGCTATCGTTTCATGTGGATGTTGCTCAGCATCTCATCGATATTTCCCCCAAACAAGGTGCGGAAAGGAGTTACTGCTGTAAAGCCCTTTCGGGCAGGTAATCCTTGGTGCAAAGAGCTAGGCCAAATATGCCGTTGCCGGGCCGATGCGCGCTCGGCCGTCGACGAGATGGTCGTCCCTATTGCCTGGTGGATCGGATCCCACAGCTCCCGGATAAACCTTGACATCAGAACTCCAAGGTGATCTTGTCCACGACGCAAACAAGTCCTTCGACTTTCCTGTTTGTTGCAGTTGGTTGAACATGGCTTTAGCCCTCCCGGTAGTTTTGTGTTCTGCTTTTGCCCAGTGTCAGCTTGTCAGCTCATAAAGACAAAACAGTGCCATCCAAATCATCACATCCGAAAAGCCAAACAAGAAAGGCAACTCGCAAATCGTCATTGTTGTACACAAAACCCCACAAGGTCCCAACCAGGGTCCATGCTTTTTCTATCCTCGTATCTTGTTTTGTTGTTCGCATTCGTTTCCCCGTCCACAATCATCAGTGGGAGGCAGGTCCGTCCTCCTCCGGATCTATCGGAAGAAGCTGTTCGCCTGAGAATTACTCCTGCCCAATAGACAGTTAGAAAAGTAGAGAAACAAGAATTATATGGCAGTGAGGCGTGAAGAAAAAAAAAGACAGATCTAGATGCATTTCCCAGGCAGAAAAAAAAGGTCCCGTTTAAAAAAAAAAAGACCACCAGCAAAGGCTGGAATTAGACCAGCCACTGCCCTGCTGTACCAACCACCCCTTCACAATGAACACACTCTTCAGTCCCCTCGCCAGAGCACCAAAATCGCATTTATTTGGCAATCTCAACACCGCCAGTGGCACCCAGGGCCTTCTTCAGGTCACCGTAGATGGCGAACTGACCGGCAGTCAAGGTACCGACCATGAACAGACGGGCACCGATACCGCCGAAGGAGCCGCGGAAGCCGAGCTCCTTGGCGATCTTGACAAGACGGGTGGCGGTGCCCTCGCCGGGGGCGCCCTTGGTCTTGTTGATCTTGCTCAGCATGGTGTCGGCGGGCTGCGAAACGATGGCGGCGGCGAAACCGGCCATGAGACCGGAGCCCAGGTTGACGGCGGTCTGGGCGCCGTCCGACAGGCTCTCCTTGGGGTAGATGCGGAAGAGGGCCTCGGCAACCTTCTCGTAAACGACGAACTTGGTCATAGTGTAGGGGACCCTGAGAATATGACATTAGCATTGCAACGATAAAAAAGAGACACGACTACCGGGCAACCATGGCACAACTTACTGCTTGAACAGGATGGGTCCGAAACCGGCGTAGAATGCGCCAATACCCTCAGTCCTCAAGATCTTGGTGAAGCCACCGATCAAGCCGTTGGCGTAGGTGGGCTCAGCAACGAGACGAATACGGGTGGCCTCGAGGGGGCAGAGGGCGATGTCGGCGAAGAACTCGGCGGCACCAGCAGAGGCCAGGTAAACACCGGTGCGGTACTTGCTGGCGGTCTCCAGACCCAGGGCGTTGATGCTCTGGGCCTTGAAGAACTCGTAGCCGCCGAACTTGAAGGCACCCTGGAGGAAGTAACCGGCGACGGTAGGGCCGAGACCTGTCAGAAGCGCACCGGCGCCCTCCTTCTGGATGACCTGCCTGAAGCCACCGATCATGCCGCGGTTGTACGTTTGGGGGTCGAGCTGGATACGGGTCTTGACGCTGTAGGGGAAGGTATGATCATTGTTAGCTTCAGGGGCCGTATTTGTCTCTTGGGACAGGGCAGCTCAAGGCCACATCGGCTCGGTCTCACGCCGGGGTGAACGTGATAGTCTAACGTACACATCGAGAGGCGTAACAGCGCCGTGGGTGACGGAACAGCAGACAGCGCCGGCCAGGGCAAATTTGGAGTAGAGAGCGACGCCGCTCGGGGTAGCGGGCGCCTCCTTGTTAATTGCGGCAGCCATTGTGAAGCGAATTAGGTATTGAGGGGAACAAGAGAACAATCAAAAGATTCGCAAAAAGGCGAGGACTGAGTGGAGATGTGTATGGTCTTCGGGAATGCTTCGCGACGGTGTGACGACTTTGATGTTGACGGTAATTGGGTTTGGAGAAGCCTTTTAGCAGGATTGAAAATTTGTCCAATTCGGTGGCAGGGGAAGAAAAAAAAGACACCTGCAGGCTTGGGCTTCTCCAGCAAGAAAGAGCTCGTTGCCAGCCTCGCGCTTGCGGCTTTTTCCACTGGGAATAACCGGGGCTTGGCCGGCTGCCACCAATCACAAGGCTGCTCACTGATAGAAACTCGGGTGGATTCGGGTGAAATGACATCCGCCAAGTACCTTTTGTGCTGCCGACACGGGCGGTGGTACTTGTCATTGCGCCCCACTTGGATCTCCACCCGCACCCACGTTCCCAGCCGCCCGCTCTTGCTTTCCGAAATTGCCGAGCAGGTTTCTATGCATCGCGGCGCCGACGATGTGTTTGTAATTGTGACGCCGACCACTTGGGAGGCCACCTCTAAACACAATACAGCATTCTAACAACCAACACATTGAACTTGTCCAACTTGCGTACATCCCCTGAGCTTCACATCTGTCTCCATGTGCTTTTGACCTTTTTGTTCTCGCCTGCGAACCCCGACTCGAAAAGAGCCACATCACAACCTCGGCTCAAGACTCAACCCGCCGGTAACTGACACATGATACTCACTCTGTCGCAGCAACAGCAGCATCAGCAGAAAGCATCGGCGTCCGTCAGGATGTCGTCCGACGCCTTTTCCGCCAGCATCATCGTCGGTACTACCGGAAAGGCCCCCGGCACCACAGGAAACGCCGACGCGTCCACGACCCTCAGCCTCCTGACACCCCTTACACGGAACTTGGAGTCCAGCACCGCCATCGGGTCGTCGTCGGCCCCGATCCTGCACGTCGACGTCGCATGGTGGCTGTAAGCCTGGTCGCGTATGTACTCCTTTTGCTCCGCCGCCGAGCACTCGCTATCGACCCCCGGGCACGGGTGCAGCTCCTCCCAGGGCCCCGTGGCTGCGCGCACGTTGTCGCGCAAAAAGTCGATGGCCTCAACCATCTCGGTCAGATCCTGGTCCCCGCCCTCGACGAAGTAGTTGGTGTTGATCTCGGGCACGTCCTGCGGGTCCGCCGACCGCAGCCGCACGTAACCCCGCTGCGACTTTGGGTTCATTTGCACCACTGCGCACTCGAATTGTTGTGGGCCGTAGTCCTCGGGGTACCCGGGCCAGAAGCCCTCGAATGAGAAGCTGCCGCACCACGTAAAGACATTTCGCCGGCTGTCGGGCGCCGACGGCGTCCGGAGCAGTAGCGTCTGCATCCCGCCTGCGTCGAGCGGCCCCCCCTGCTTGAGCGAGATAACGCCCGCCTCGTAGTTGTCGGCCATGTTCTCGCCCACGCCAGGGAGGTCTTTGACCAACGGTATGCCGAACTTGTCCAGCTCCGCGGCCGGTCCGATGCCTGACAGCTTGAGGATCTGTGGGCTGTTGAAGACGCCGCCCGAGATGATGACCTCTTTCTTGGCCCGGTACCGCACCACCCTTCCCTTGACGTCCTTGTTGTAATTCGGGTCAGCCGAGTACATGTGGCGCCCCTCCATCACCTCGACGCCGACGGCAGTTGGGATGTCTGCTGTCTCGTCGAACAGGATCTTGGTCACAAGGCTCTCCAGCTTGACCGTCAGCGGGAAATTCTCGGCGTCCGCGAGTGTGGCCCGCACGTACTGGTTTGGGCTGCTACGGTTCCCAAACTCGTCGGCATGCGTCACAAGCGAGTAGAAGCCGACCTGCTCGTCGCGGTCCGGCTCCGGGCCGTTGATGTCACGAGCCAGCGTCGACGACAAATTGGCCTTCGAGACGCCCAGGCTCTCCGCAAAGGCCAGCGCCACAGCTCTCCCGTCGTTGTCCTCATCCTCCCACGCGCTCGGCGTATTGCTGGTGTTGAGCCACCCGTCGAACCCGTGCCCGGGCGTACCCCTGGGCAGGAAGCGGTTGTTCTCCACCCGCTCGAAGTATTTCCGCATCCGGGGCGCCTCCCACGACGCCTCGCCCGTCAGGTTGACCACTAGGTTCCAGTCGTCGTCGTACGGCAAAAAGGCCACGCCGGCGTTGTGCTGCGCGCAGCCGCCCAGCGTTCCCGCACGAGGATAGTAGACGCCGAGCTGCTCCGCGCCCTCGGGCGGGTCAAGGCCGACGTAGAAGGATCCGTCGGGCTTGCGCCACGTCAGCCGCTTGTACTTGAGCGCCTGGGCCGGGTCCTCGGAGTGCTTGACGAAAAAGTCCCACCGCGTCGATTCGTCGTTCCCCGCCAGGTTGAAGTTCCAGATGATGGACACATTGGGGTTGTTGTGCTGGTCGTCGCCGGCCTCCAACAGCAGGGTCGAGTGGCCTGCTCGTGCTAGGTTCGCGGCCAAGGGGCCGCCGCCCGGCCCGGACCCGACTACGATATACTCGTATTCTTCCTCGGCCGGGTTATGGGCCAATGCCGTGGCTGCCGCAGCCAGTGAAAGAATATAAAACAAACGCATTGTCGATTTGAGGGGCAAACTTGACCTGGTGTGTCACCCATCCACCCATGACAAGCGGGCGGCACCTCAGCCTTATATGTCTCAGGTCGGGGGCCGCACCATCAGGACCTGCCTTGGCAAGTGGGCACAGCCTGGTTCTCATTCAACACCAGGTCCGCCCCGCGCCGGGTCCGCCGACTATGCAACCAAACACAACATTGCGTAAATATCACATCTTTGGCCAAGCCCGTCCTGCACCTGTCCCGGCCTTGGCGGCATGCTAGGGCGGGGTAAGATGCTGCATGTTGCGGTTTGTTCGATACACGTCTTTGCAGCAGTCGACGTTTACCCCCAAGCCGCAACACGGCTAAAATGCCCGCCTTAGTTGCTGCTTACTGAGTACATGCAGCATATTGCATACGTCAATCTGGATCTAATGCGAAGCCGAGCAACCGCCACGGGCCCGGCACGGGGCACGGCACCTGGCTCGGCTTGCTCGGTGAATGGGCGAGCCTGAATTGTGGCACGTTCGGAAGATACATCCCAGGACAGACTTGCCAAGTCCGAACATACAAATCACCCTCAGGCTTCGCAGTCTCGCAGTATACGGCGTAAACCTCCTCTTAAATTTGCTGATTGCGGATGTCTTACGCCATCGACTAACCCTACCGAAAAACAGCCGAACCGTCCATGAAGTCATTTGCGGGTCTAAAGAGGCACCATAGACGACATGACTTGAAACTGGCTTTACTTGGAAGACCATCAAAGCATCGACCCTGTGCCCGACATCCCTCCGCACCTCGCATCTGTTTCCTAAGGCACATAGCAGAACACCCTTATCCCAACGAGGTTCCTTATATTCACGGGTCCGACCCCAAGCCAACCCTCGAAAACGCCCAAAAAGTGTACCCCGATTCTGTGGCCAGCAGTATGTAGTCCCCATCGGTCCACATAATGGGATAGCCACTCTGGTACGACGGCTGCTCGCCCCTTCCAAAGCGCACGACCTCTTCCTGGCGTAACGAAGCGTCCTCTCCCTCCGACGGCGTGGGGATGCCGTGGAACGCCGCCTCGTATGCAATAGCCCAGTCCAGCCCGCTCGCCTCCATGGAAGCGTACACGTGGGTCAGTCTTTCCCTCGACTCCCGGAACTGGCGCCATTCGGCTGCGCTTGGGGGCTCGGCCAAGGAGGAAAGATCATTACGTGCTGCCAAGGACGTCAGGATGTCGTGCAGGCTGGTACCGGAATCGAAGGGCCGTTCGTAGCGCGTAGGGAGTGCACTTGGGTTCCACTGACCCTCGATCATATAACCACCCGGGCGCCGCTCGCAGTCGTACGCCAAATGATCCGCGTGTCGGCCAGAGCAGTGCTCGCATCCGGGATGCGGCCGTGGAATCTGGCAGGGTACCGAGGCCAGCGGGCGCGATCGCCCGTCGCTGGTGGAACTGTCGCCCAAGACCACCGGGGCAACCAACAAAGGCATAAGATGGTGCGGTCTCGAGGGCGGATCCTGCAGGGGCGACTGCCAGGTAATAGAACTGTCTTCCCAAAGGAGTTTCCTGCCGTAGCGGCTGCTACTACACACGGGCACGACCGAGGAAACCACATTCAGTCTCTTGGTGTATATGTTGAATACCAAGTGATTGAGGCGGAACGTGCCAGAGCGCGGGCCCTGCACCTTCCGCACCGCGATAAAGTACGACCCGTGTCGGTCGGTCGGCTTGAACTCGAAGTTCGGGCGTTCGAGCCCGTTCTCAGACGCGTCAACATCGAACCAGTCAGATGTCAGGTCTAAGCTCCATGCCCCGGAGATGGCCTGGCCCGTTACCTCGTAGACAGCCACCGTGGTGTGCAAGTCTTCGCGTCCCGCCCTCATACCTTTGAGACAGCCGACAAATATATAGAAGACCTCGTGGTCCTCGGGGTGAACCAGGAGCGAGTGCCTATGGGACAGCCAGCCCCGATACAGGTCCGCCAGCTCGGCCGCACGGTCCGCGGGCTCGGTCAACTCCATTTCAATGACCCTCCCGGCGCCGCCGTCGCCAGAGCACGTCCACCGCCACAACCTGACGGGCTCCAGTGTTGTGTTTCCGCCGCCATCGCCATTACCATTGCTATTGCCATCGCCATCGCCACCACCCGGCTCCTGGTAAGTCCCGATGACCACCTCGCCAGCAGTGGCGATCCGATCGACCCTCGACGGCAACCTCGTCTTGAAAAACCTCTCCACTCCGCCGAACAGCGACCAAGCGGCCAGCTGGCGCTCCGTGAGTGTGTGCTTGGCGACTACCAGTCCATCGCCCATGCAACAGAGGCCAATCCTGAGGTACAGGGCGCCGTCTATGGCCGGCGTCCTCAGGATCCGCCGCGTCCCCGCGCGCAGGTCATCCACCACGATGTGGCGATTGCCCGACTCCCACGCCAGGTACGACCACGCCAGCCGCCCGGCCGCGTACCGCGGCAGTCCGTCCGGGACCCCGTTGCCGCCGTCGCCCTCGCTTCGCCACGACCGCAGCGGCGAGGGCGCGGTCATTTTGCGCTGCCGGATGTAGGAGGAGAGGGACGCGTGCTTTAGCGCCTCCCGCCTCCTCCCGATTGCGGCCGCGGTGGCGGCATCGTCGGCATCGTTCCTTGCTGTGCCATCTTCTTCGTAGAAGGCGAGCATCTCAATCATTCCCGGGTATGAGGACCGGCAGATCATGTCGACCAAGCTTGGGTCGAGCAGCAATCCGCGCCATCGCCGCGAGACCTGCAGGCAGGGCCAGATGTCGCGCGGGCCAAGATGTCGAACCACTGCGATCTTGAGTTCCAGGGGCAGACGGGTCAGGAAGTCTACTTTTTTTGACCTGGGGAACACACGTTAGTCAAAATTCATTTGTTTTTCCTTTGTCTTTTTCTGGAGCAAGTGAGCCCAAAAGCCCAGGTCACCTGACCACGGACAATTTCTGCTCGATCCTCTCCTTGACATGACGGAGCTCGTAGTGGGACAGCCCGGCCAAGGCGTCGAGAACCTCGTCCACTCCGACGGCCTCTGCAGCTTCACCCCGGCTGCTGGGTTGCGGAACGGTGGGCGTGGCTGGCATCGTTGGAACACTCGCACTTTGTGCGCACCTCGGCTCCCAGATTTGACACTGTTTGTGAACTTGATGAGACCCCGTTCAAGAAAAAGATAACTTTGAAGCCCGGTGAAGTCGTCGCTGTCGCCTGTTATGACTGTGTGCGCGTCAATGGATGGGGGGGGGG
>JASAOQ010002816.1:3066-15810 GCA_031306065.1 Pseudopyricularia cyperi | reverse complement strand
CCGTATAACGGACGATTTTTAGCAATTCGCAAAAAAAAAAATATATATAATAAAAAAAAAGAAGGAAAACGGAAAAACAATTATCCCGACGGGCGGTAAAAAATTTCGCGCAATTTTTCGTTTTACTAATATAATTAAATATCGTGAAAAAAGTTAGCAAAAAAAAAATTTTAGGATAGGAACTAAAAAACGATACCGATTATTTATATAGCTAAAAAAATTTGGCCAAATAGAAAAAAAGCCTAATATTACGGCCAAACCGCGGGTTATATTTATACCTATAACCAGGCGTACGGGGTATTATTTATTTATAACCATTTACCAGGTTTTTATTTGGGATAATATAAACAAACGTTACGTAACATTTTACGTAACTATTAACTGCTATATTTGTTATACGATATAGCAAATATAATATATTCGTAATATATCTGCTATGCGATATAGCAAATATAGCAAAGCTAGGCTGCGGGGCAGTTTTACGGATATATAAAAATACATTTATTATTATATAAATAGCTTTAGTCCTAAAATCTTTTACCAGCAATTAATTTCGTTAATACTATCGATTATATTATTAGTTTATTTACCAAACCTTTTGCATTGTTTTATTATTTTCAACCTATTATACCCTACCATAGGAATAGGTCCCCGATATTTGATCGTAACAATTATAGGTAAAGTAGGATAGCGTTCGCATCTAGTTTTAAAGAGGTCGGGTTAACCACGAGGGAAACAGGGAAACATTTATATATGGTAAGACATGTGCATTCGCAGGGATTACCTTGGATGGTTAAAATCGTCTTTAATAGCCAGATTTCTCTGTTTACTTTATAAGCTATAATACGACCTCATTTCGCCTACTTGGCCGTGAAATTGGCAGTAAACTTAAATGAGGAGTGGTATATAGACTCGCAAGGAAATATATGAGTAGTTATTTGCAAGTCGGGTTCAGGATACGCGCCTAGTATGTAGCGGTGGTGGCATCCTTGGTCTTTTCAAGATAAAAGATGAAAGAAAAAAAAGCCTGAACTGCGCTCCAGCTGTATATGTTCTTTTCTGTAAGAGTTTTGATTCACCAGAAAGCTGTTTACTTATCGTGAACATAGCAGCAGCTTATGGTTTCAGTTCTGATCCATATAATACTTTGATTTTTAGTTGATTATCCCGGCCCGAGCGGTATGCATTTATGTAGTACTCTATATCTAGATACGTAATGAGAGTTCAAAATATATGCAAGAGGGTAAGGAGATCTTTTTGTTACATATTAAGGGCTTTACTAGGGTATATTTCGCAACTATATTAAATAGGACTGGTTAAGCCTGTGTACAATATGAAATCTAGGTCAATTCGCGCCAACATGATGGTGGGAGTTTATCCCCGCCTGACGCTAATGCTTAAAAGTTGAAAAACAATATAAGCCATACTCCAGTCTGCAACAGGCAGCAAATATCTTGAAAGCGGTTGATCTTGCTATTGTAAGCGTTATAAGATTGATTTTAAAGGGGTTCAATATGCTGAAGACATCCAACTTTGGAACCTAGCGATACTACATTGTTTTCATTACCGCTCTCCTACCAACAAACGAGCAACACTAGCAGAAGGTTTATCGGCAACATTTAGTTGGAATCTGCATAAGCTCAATTAGATTCTGAATGTTCGGTAGAGGAACAGTCATCAACGATAACAAAATAAGTCATGCTATGGTACAGAGATTCAATTAGAAGAAACGCTGTTTTAATCCGCAAAACCTTTTATTGCTGTTAGGTCTGATACTGGCTATTCACCTGCAAGAAAACAAAACCTTTGGTGTCTTCCGATGAACCTTATCATATTTTACACAATAAATGTGCTGTAAAAGTAGTTAGTGGGATAGAATTACTAGGACAAAAGGGAAAGAAATTATCAAATGTAATTCTCAAGACTTATGTAAATGACGATCGCGCGACGTGTGCTAACGTAGAGTAAATGAAACGAAAGACTTAATATGATTTATAGTGCATTTACATAATAGTAGAAAAGATATTGTTGTTAAAATGAAGCCTCAACGATTCTATAACACGTATTTGATTAAAAGAGCACTTAAAGTCATTTGCCGATTGCTAACTCTATCTCTTGCTAAAACTAAGTTAGAATTTTCTAATAAACTTCGGCAATAAACTAAACATAAGTCTGCTCTGCATTTAGTAGTTAGTAGATAGCAATTAGCAACCAGCATATTGATGTGAAAATGTTTACTAGACTTTTCGCTTTCAAACTGCGTCGGGAACCCGTAGACCTTATAAAGAGTGAATACGGGTGCAATGATTTAACATTCCGTGTTGTTGCTACTCCACAGATCCACGGTAAACCATTGCTTCACCAAACATTCCAAAGAAGATGCGTCGTTATAGGGCAATGAGTATCAGGGGCATACACGATCGAGAGGACCGTTACACACGGCAGGGGCGGCGCCAGGTTCCACTATACAGGGTCTGCAGGCACACGGTAAGATCGTGCGCTTTGGAGTCGTAGAGCCTCTTCCTATGTACCACTGCGGCTCAAGTCAGAGGTTGAATGGCAAACAGGCTACAGTAAGATTCCCCCATGGTTGTTGCTTTTTAGGCCAGCTGCCATAGCAGCTTACAAGAGTATCAAGATTGTTAACTGCGTTAAGCGTACCCAACCCAAGTGCCGTAGCTGCAAAAAACTTATCCCTTCTGACGGGCAACGCACATTAGTCCGACGCATGTAACTAGGAGATCCAACTTCCCCAATCACAAGTCGTCGCATGACTAGGTAGGTATCTCTGTACAACCAAGGCACACCGCTACAATACAAATGAGTCGTGTGCGGGAGTTCCGCGTCGACCTTTAGCTTCGAGGATGTTCGATGGCCCACGCCACTCCAATAACATCCAGCCACTACCTTTCATCCAGAATATAAACCTGCTCATGGTCCTTCCAACCTCCTTTCTACTATCGGGGCTTCGGGCTCGTGGACCCGTGTAGGCTGCGTGCCAGCCGCCACCGTCAGATCTTGTGCCGTGCGCAGGCGGCTCCCCCAGAGAAACTTGAGCGTTCTCATCGACATACTCCCGCCGCTGCCGTCCGCCGAGGACTGCCTGCTCCCCATAGTCCTGCTGAAAATGATGTTGAGGGAGGGGAGGCACGCGCAGATGAGCCCGATGCTAACCTCGGCCGTCCTGATCGGGCAAAAGGACTCGTCAGTCCACACCTGTAGTGGAAAAATGGAAATCCGAATGGAAGACGGTTGCACATACCCAAGCAAATTAAACCTCACAAAGTCCACAGTGTTGTCCGACGACTGCCGGACCGACGTGAACACGATGACCAGCCTCACAATGCTCGCGCCCGTGGCGATGCCACCGAGGCCGAGCATGGCCCAGACCTTGAGCCTCCTGTGCAGCGGCATGCGCAAGCTCATCGAGGCCGGGATGGGGATCATCAGCACGGCCGAGTCAGTTACGGCGCTGATGATGGTGTCGGCGATAAACATTGCTCGCTGGTTGAGGCAGCGCGGCCCGCCCGGCACGGCATCGGGCGCCCAGAAGCCGCTGATCGGGGTGCACACGTTCACCTTGAGGAACAGCACCGGCAGGTAGTAGCCGGCCATGGCGACGATGAGGAAGAAGGTCAAGAGGCGGGTCTTGCGGAAAGCGGCGAACACGCGCGCAATGACCAGCAGCAGGGCGACCTTTGTAAAGTAGGCATTGGGGCCGTAGACGAGTGAGTCGGCGTAAAGGGCCTACTGATGCGTCAGCTAAGTGTGCGTGTGGGCGGGCCGCAGTCGTGACGACGACATGGGAAGGCTTTTTACCTTGAGGAACCCTTCATAAGATTGGGCACTAAGTTCGTAGACGTGGTAGCCGCCCCCGAATTTGTACACTCAAGCGGAAAATGTGAGCTTGACGCCAAAGCACATGGGAAACATGTAAGGGGGGGCAGACGTACTAAAAAGCGCCGTGGTGCTATATGCAATTGACAGGAACTATCCGGGATTGTATTCGTTGGCACTCATATAATAATAGGCAGAATCGAGGGGGACAAACTAAGGAACGGACATGCATACCCAAGCCAATACGCATATCCCTAAGCCGCTCCCATGATTGTCAGCAAGCTCCGACAGCGACGGCATAGAGACGCAGGGCACAAGCGACGTACAGTCCTCAACCAGGAAAGGCGGCGACATGTAGGCTTTGGCATATACGCGCATGGCAACAAAGGGCGTAACGAGTGTGATGGAAATGATCTGGGTCACAAAGTTGATGGTGTAGAGCACATCTTCGGGATGGACAAAGTTGGGCGTGACTCCCGGGGGTGGAGGCGCCGCCGCTATGATGTCGTCTCGTTTCTGCATCGATCGTTCATGGAGAGAGGGTGTGGCTGGCCGGCCCGGGAGTGTTGATTGTCGGCTTCTGGTGAGATGGCCGCCTTCCTTCCGGTCGACCTCATAGTTAGTGGCGTGAGCATAGAAGGAGAGGAGGAATGGGAACTTGGGGAGCCCGGCTGCCCTGCAGAACAAATGCTTGCGGCAAACCCGAAATGAAAGCTTGATTGATTAAAAAGGCAACCGACTTCCATGGAAACTTTGTTTTCTGTTCCTTTGCCAAGCGGGCTGGGCCCGGCTCCGCAATGGTTTTAAATAGAGAGAAGCCCAGATGACCACCAACCAACCGCCGATACGGGTTGTGGGTTGTGGCTCTATATGTTCAGTCGTCTTGTCTCATTAGCTTCCAGAACATGTATCGGTAATAATACGACAAGCAAGTTCAAGCCAAGTTCAGAAGACGTGCTTGCTGCGATGGGTATCTTTGAGAAATGCTAACCTTGTATCGTCCCGCAGCATCTGACTGATAACGTGACCGTGACCATGTCGGTCTGCCCTCTGCTTGACACCAACCTTCGCTCCGTTTTTCCGATATGGGATACAACGTACAGAGTCATTCAACGGCCATCATTGGCCATTTTAGGCAGCGGGATCCCTGCAGCTGATGTGGCTGCCACGAAATCGATGAGGAAACTGCCGTAATCGCCTGCTGCTGCTGCTGCTGCTGCTGTCTTGCGGCAAAAGAAAGATGAGGACGCTTGTGGTGACATGGTTGCAGCCGGCGTAAACATCGCCGATGCCAACAAAGTCTTGCCGAGACTGCGACGCGACTTCAGTGTATCTATACTAAACACAACAACCATACTACAAATCGACTAGCTTCGTGGGTGGAGAAAGAGGCCAAGGAAAAAGCCTCGAGAAGCAGGGCCTCACAGTAATATGGCGTACCACCAAACACAGGCATTCCGGGACAGCCCACTGCAAAGAGCCAAGGAAAGTCGTATGTTTCTAACTTTCCAGAGTTCTTGTCGGCCAGCGCGTTCAGCTTCTACGTCTGCCTGTATTCCGCGTGAATATTGACACAATGACAATGATCGGTTTATGACAATCCTCGGGTTGTGCATGCGGGGCGGCCTACCTGACGTTTACACGTCCTATTCGTAGATCTAACACTTTTCTCGCCGTCAAGGCTAGCTAGCTACAATGAGACAAGCAAGAGAAGCGCCAAGTAAGCACCAACTCATGCTTCGGTGTCCTTTGCAAGGTATTTGCTGTATCCAAAGTTGACTGACAGCACGTATTCGGTCCGGTTAGCGGTGATGTCGCTAACCACTCTACAGTCTTGACAGGATGCTAACGAGTCGGTTGACTAAATACCCGCGGGGCGATAGTGCTGGCAGTTTATACTAAGAAAATCGGAAGGTTCCAAGAAGCTGCGGCTCTGCGAGTTCAGGCACCAACAACTCCTAAGCCTCTCAGCTGCCGGAAAACTATGCCAGGGGTCCCATGTGACAAGGCCGAGCAAACCTGACCTCTTTTCGAGAAGATACGCGAGCAAACTACTAGATGGAAGCTCGTCGTCCCAAGTTGGATATATCGGCAAGACAGGCGGGGATGTTCGGTAGCTAGCCTACCGCTTTCGACATCAGACACCGGATTTGCAGTGTTTCTGCACAGTTGGCCCTGACCCTTATAGATCTTCTTTCGGTCTGTGAAGCTTTCGAGGTGTACTTACTGGGCTTGGCTGTTTCGAGTCTCGCGTCATGGCTTACCCGAAGAAAGCGCCGTGGTGATATGTCGGGTCTTATCCGCTTATAACACCTGCAACCCCTGGCCATTCTCGTTCAGCCAATGCATCTCAAGCGAGTGCCTTGGATCCATACACCACCTGCAAGAGCTTGAGATGAACCTGTCACCAGCCTCAAAGGCGACCACTACCTGTGCCGCGGTCTTGGATAGTTTTTGAGCCTGCGGCGTCAGAGTTTGAGAGGAGTAATGGCCATGTTTTCGATGAATCCAAAAGACGAGCCCTTACTCGTGGAAGCCAGAGCACTAGACTCCATGCCTAGGAGAAGGTTCCGACATTCAAGACGTGAATACTAAGGTTAACCCATCGATGCAATATATCCGATTGAGCCCACCCCTGGACCATCGGGTTGCGATTCACTAGCTTGGTGAGCACTACCCTAGACAAAATGATGCTTTTCCAAAGAAACCATATCCAACTGAGTTCAAGCTAACTTTAAGACAGCCCTACAAGGAATGCTGTGTGCGAAAAAGGCGTCCACAGGGCACCCAAAGTGGCTTTTCTCAACTCATCAATCGAATGTATGTATGTACTTGGGGGCTGTAAGGGTGCCCACAACGTACAGCCCCCAAGTATATCAAGCATTTCAACAACCGACGCGTTGCGAGTCGGGAAGCCCCGAGTTGCATATTCCACAATCACAGTCTCTACTTACACCTCGACAACTAGCTTTTCCCCACTGAACTGGCCACTCTTTCAACTCGTTTCAACGCGGCCCGAGTCCCACCCACTCCTCCAGGGACAACACGATACGGGCCCGGAGCGACCTCGCCCTTTCTCCAACCAAGCAGGCAAGGCCCGGTTATGGACCCAGGCCCCAAAGTCCTTTTCCGTAGTATACTTGAAAGTCCCACCGACGAAGAAGGAGTCGACGTCATTGGGAAGGACAACGTCGTTCAGGCAAATGCGACAACACCGCAAGCTTCCTTCCTCGTCGCCGCGTCGCCATCTAAGAGGACATTGTACACACCCGCCAAGCTGTCCGCGCTGCCGTTGAAGTCCACCCGCAAACAGGATGGACTTGTCGTCGGCGGTCGCCGCGGCGGCGATCTCCTCCGTGGCCGTGGGCGAGTGGTAGTCTACCAGGAAGCTCGCGCCCGGATCGCGCAGGCGGGCGTGGTGACGCTCGCTCGCAGTTCCGGAACACGGTCAGGCCCAGGTTTCTGCCGAGCAGCACCGGCGCTTGGTCGACGGAGCGGGCGCCGCCCCAGACGAGGAGGATGTCCGCATCGGGGGAAGGTTTGACCCTCCTTGGGAGCGGCGGCCTGCCCATCGGGGAAAGGCAGGGCCAGTCCGTTGAACAAGGCCGCGGCAGCTGAGGGGAGAGTTGCGCCCTTGTGGAAGGAAATTGCGTCCGGGAGCTTGGTGACGAATGAAGTTGGGACCACGGTGAAGGTCCAGAAGGCTCCGTGGTCGAGGTTATCGGTGACTGCACTGGTTGCGGATGTCAAAACGCGGTCTCCAACCTTGAACGAGTCGACAGACTGGCCGGTCTTGACGATAACACCAGCAATGTCTTGAGGGGTTTGAGCCAGTGTCCAGTCGGCTGCTCTGACTTTTGTTTCGGGGATGCAAAAGAAAGAAACAATATAGTAACTCCGAGTGTCCTTGGGTAAGAGTTTATGAAGAAGCCCCAGGTTTGCTGCTTCCAATTGAACGGATTGACAGCAACCGAGTGGTTGCAGATCAGGACCTCCTCCGGGCCTGGAGACGGCCCAGGTCCTTTCCAGCGCCGGGAAGCAAAGCGGCTAGGTTGGTCGACTTCAATGACACACGATGTTTGTTCTGTTTTGATACTGCTTGGTCGATTGTACAGGCTGCAGTCTGATTGAAATATCAGCTGCGCTTTATAGAGAGCTCTTTCGTCTTGACATCTACACGAGCACTGTTATATGTCGCTTGCGAGACGGGAAGATTGTAGCTTTGATGATCCGAGACCTACAATTTACTAAAGAGAGATGCACCAAGAGCGAAGCCGAGAGCCCTAGTTTTGCGTGGCCGGAATAGTCGGGAAATGGAGCGGCTCACCCGGAATTTCAACCAAGGTTTCACACCTAAATCTACCCATTCGTCACCAAGAGTTGCCAATCCCGGTGGACTCGACATCTTGCATCTTGCAGCAGATGAAGTGACAACAGAGTCAGGTACACATTCACACATTGGTCGCCAAGCCCGGCCAGCAAGCCCGTGGACCTCTCTTTTCAGTGCGCCTGGAGAGCCCTTAGAAAACCCCGCGTCTCGTCGCCCTGGTTGACTTTGGCAATGGGCGTCAGGTAGAGGTCGTCCTCGTCGGACCCGCCCTGCTCCAGCGCGCGCTGGACGTATTGCTGTGCGACCCGGAGCCACGACGCCTTTTCGGCCCTGCTCGCGCCCCGGCCCTGCCAGACCCAGATCTCGCGCCCCCCGTCGTCGAGTAGAAAGACGTCGTCGCCGTCCAGGTCCCGCAACGACATGGCCTCTCCATCTTTGACCAGCGTAAACTCGAGCCTCCCGGACGCGTCGGTGAGGCGGAACAGGCGACGGGGCCGGCCCCGCCGCGGCCGGCCCTCGTCCCCAGCGCCGCCGGACCGTGTGCCCACCGGCCTGGCGCATTTGAACTCGTGGCCAAGCCCGTACGTGCCACCGCCGCCTAGCATCGAGACGAAGACGCCGGAGCGCGACTCCGTCTGCGAGAGCACCTCGACCTCGACGCGCTTGGCCAGCGTCATGTCGTGCACGACCTGGGCGGCCTTGGCCTTCTCCGCGGGCGAGCACGCGCGGCCCTGCCAGACCCAGATCTTGCCGCCGGCGTCGAGGACGAAGACGTCGCCGTCGTCGAGGCTCTCCGGGGCGGTCGGCACCTCGTGCACCACGAGCTTTCCGGGTCCCGGGAGCTTGAAGACGCGGAGCAGGGTGGCGACCTCCTCCCTGTCCTCCTCGTGGTTCCGCTCGACGTGCCGGAAGCCGGACTCGACGCCGCCCGAGAGGATGCGGATCTGGGGGAAGAGCGCGACGAAATGGTCCGACATGCACTTTTGCAGCTCGCGGTGCTGCGTGGCGCGACCGCCCAGGAACTCGTCCAGCTCGACCGTCTTGTAGGCGGCGGTGCCGGCCTCGTCCTGACTCGTGAACCTGCCGAGCCAGAAGAAGATTTCGTGGCCGAGTTTGTTTTTCTGCTGCTGCTGCTGCTGCTGCTGAGCGTCGTTGTCGTCATCATCATCATCATTGGCGGCGGACTGGTCGTCCTTGCCGACCTTCCAGGAGTGCAATACGATGTAGCTGTCGCCGTCGTAAAACTGGCCGTAGCGGTCGCGCGGCCAGGGCACGACCTCGAAGCGCTCGACGCGCCAGACGAGCAGGCCCGGCTCGAGCCCGACGCGGCCGTCGTTCCAGGCGGGCTCGGTCTGGGCGGAATCGTACTTGACTCGGTGGTCGAGGGCGGTGCCGATCAGCTCTACGTTGCTGTCCTTGATGTCGTATTCCTTGAGATGGACGAGGCCCTTGTTCGGCGCCATTGTGCGTGGAAAGTGGGGGCCAGCGGTGTAATTTGTGTATTTTGGGCCAATCTATTTCCAGACGAGGAGGTCTGACAGCTTTACGGATGACGTTGGAGTTACTCCCGGATACTTGAGCTACAGCTTGGCCGTATTTTGCGGTAGTTGGCGGCCGGGTCTGGCTGGTATGTCTGGTCTTTGTCTATGTTGGAAGTCCTATGCTTTGCGAACAACCAACAGACATCCATGAGGGGGAAAGAGGGGCTAGGCACAATGTACGGCGCACCTGTGCATCTCAGCCACTAGATTAGCCTGGACTTTGTAAGTAGATCAATCTCATGTTTCGAAACTAAATAAATAGCTTGACAAGATGCGGTTCCCTTGGTTCGACAAGCAGGGTTGCGCCAATCACGGGGTGACGACGCAACGCAACCCAACGGACTCGGCTTGTTGCCAACTCGGCAATGCCCGTGATATGGAAATAACGACATACGTAGGAAACCATTCATGCGGCGTAGTGGCAGCTGTTGAAGCTGTTACTCTAAACTTATTCTTCTTTGACAGCTCTGCTTGCTTCTTCACGTTTCGCACTCGACGCCTCGGGCCTCTCGACATATCCCGGACGAGTCTGTAATAGTTAGTGTCTTTTGATTCCTCCGGCAGCCGGCTCTTGGGCCTATGGAAGACTTGTGGACCGACGGGCGGTGAAACCTGTGACATCCACAACAACTGTCGGAACGCCTAGTCTAGTCTAATCCGCCCATGCACGTTGGAGTTTTGAGTTGTGACTTAAGAGTCGACTGCATACGAAATAGTCCAACACTCTTCAATGCCGCCCTGCCAAGCGGAGAGCAGGTGGACTCGAGGTGGAGGCGATCCGCGACGTCACCGCCCATCAGCGGGCCATTTCGTCCACTGCTCAGTGCTCTGGGGCAGAGGAGAGGCCCCGGAGTATCGGGGGGGCATGGCTCCGCCTCCAATAGTTGCAGAGCTGTAGGGACCTAGAAAAGCCTATACTGTAACCCTCTGCCGCCGCGACACCTGGGATTCGGTTCGTGTCAAGATGCCGTCAGGGGTAAACCTTGATACCGAGTAAAGCCTGGCGTGGAATCGAATCGCCTGCTTGTCGTCTGGTGTGTTTGGCGGTTCGATACGATTGCGGCTGTGCGCACTCGGGTATGAGTTATGGATGGTGTAGCACATAAGATAAGGTACGTTTGTTCTATCGTGGCTATATGTGGTGATGATGAACATATGTATACCAAGTCTAGGTAGGTATATTCATCTCCTTGATTGAGACAATAGCCGCGCAATCAACCCTTGGATGGACACATGATCATGAACTCACTCACATCTGCATCTTGCCAAGACGGAAAAAAGAAAAGAAAAGGGAGAAAATCGGCGCCGCCCCTGTAGATCGCCTGTCAGAGACCCCTGCCCGGCAGCCCGACTATCAAACGTAACGACAAGAAATGCGAACCTTGCCCATTGAAGCAGTTGATGTGATGTGCGTTCCCGCACCAAACAAGCAGTTCACTCACTTCTTTGTCCCTCCGAAAGGGCCCTCCGGTACCCCTGTGTTTGGCTCGACTCTTTTCATCCTCTCTTCTCCCTCCCCACCGTCCGACGCAACGACGATCGATCATGAACTTGCGGTTCTGCCCTTGTTCTTTCGGTGCAACCAGTCGATCTTGAACCATTTTTCTTTTCTCCTGTTATTTTTTTATTTCCTACTTTCTTGTTTGTTAGGAGCTTTCTTGGACTTTGGTCTTGTTTGCCACCATACACCAACTTCATCCGGGTCCGACATGATCGTTCCCTCTATTCTCTTTCTCTTTTGTTCTTACTGAGCATCTGTCAGGCACGGCTTGTCTCTATTTGATATCTACATTCTATTCCAAAAAGTTGACTATTTTTATCATTGTATTTTAATCGTATTTTTTGCATCTTGCATTTCTTTCTATTCACTATTCGGACTTTTCACCTTTTCACCTGGCTATTTTCTTCCATTCTTTGCTGTTTGGTCTCTTGACTCGATTCTCTTTGTGCGTCGACGGCATTTGGCCTGTCCAACCTGTTTATATTCCGACAATCTTTACTTTGATCTCTTATCTCTTTATTTCTCAGCGCTTCTTCTATATTGGTTGTTTCAACAGGACCTTTATCCGTAAAAAATGGCTGGTCTGTTGAACGGAGTGGGAAACCTGGTTGGCGGCGCCGACGACACCCTCGGGGCCGTGACGGACCCCCTTCTCAACAAGGATGAGAGGAACGGCGATGCGGTGACCACCCGTGAGGGCCGAGACCAGAACACCCCGCTGCCGACGCCTACGCCCACGCCTGACACCGCCGCGGATAGAAACGGCGCCGCGGTCTCGGTGCCCAACCTGCTCTCCTCGCTTCCGCTTCTGGGAGGCGCCAGCAGCGATACTGCCAGCAGCACCGGCAGGAGTTCCATTACCAGCACCACCCGCCCGGCGTCGTCCACACCAACGCCGGCGACGAGCGGCAGCGCGCCCACGACGACATCAGCCGCCACAACTACCGAATCAGTCACAACAGCCACGCCTCCACCGACGACATCGACCGCCGCATCCGACACGGAGACGCCGACCCCGGTACTGCCGACGCCGCTCCCCCAGTCGACGACGCTGGAGACGGTGGCGCTTATCCCGACCACGACGGCGGTGCCCGATATCGCGGCCGCCGGGAAGCAGGGGCCGGGCGTGACGGCGACGGCGGTGGCGAGCCAGAACGGCGGCGGTGGCGGCGGTGGCTTCGTCATGGACCCGTCCAAGAACTCGACCATGCTGGCGCTCGTGATCGCCGTGCCCCTGGGCCTGGCGCTGGCCATCGGCATCACGGTGCTGCTGTTCAAGAAGGGCTGCCTGGGCGGCGGGCGCAAGCAAAAGGTCATTCACGACGAGATCGAGCACGAGGCGTGGCAGAAGGTGCACCAGCAAAAGTTTGGGCCGTCGGCCAACTACTAAGGCGGGGAATTGGGGGGCTTGTTTTTTTTCTTTTTTTTTTTTTTCTTTTTCTCTCATGAGGCATTTTTGCTTTCAGCCTGCGAGAATGGAGGCGAAAACTGATGCTGGCTTTCATGAGCTTTAGCATCCAACACGATTGTCATCT
>JASAOQ010002814.1:0-18163 GCA_031306065.1 Pseudopyricularia cyperi | reverse complement strand
CTTCGCCCCCACACCACACAGCCCACTGCGACTCGGCCTACACCCGCGTCCACGAGGGAAAGCACCAGCAGACCCTCTTCACGCTGCACCTGTACCTCAACGACTCCGAGTCCGAGTCCAAGTCCGACCCGGGCGCGGGCGCGGCGGGCACAGAACCCCTCATCGGCGGCGCCGCGTCCTTCCTCTCCCGCGACGGCTCGCGCAGGATCGACGTCAACCCGCGCCGCGGCCGCGTCCTCATCTTCCAGCACCTGGTGCTGCGGCACTCGGGCGACGACGTCGTCCGGGGTGTCAAGTATACCATGCGCGGCGACCTGTTGTACGACATGGTGCCGCCGGAAAGGGAGGACGAGGTCCGAAAGTCCAGCCGCTGAGCGTGTTTTGGAGCAGCTTTCCCTTGTCTAGCCTGCCTTTGGCCTGGGCAAGCGGTTACAAGTACAGAGCACGTTGCTACAAGAGCGGGTTTTGCTATTGTTGAGACGCTCGTAGCCACCTATATCGAGGCATGGTATCCTATGAGTATATTAAATCGACAGAGCAGAAGCATTGAGAGATGACTTAGCCGAAATACTGTGAAATTCAGCTCGTATATCTAGTCGTCATCTGCGCCGAGTTGTGGTCTAGTTATGTTTATATATAAAAACAAAATCAGCGATGGCCCAGTACGATTTTATCCTCTGTCGGACATGGCCTGCCTTCACTGTTGATCCCATAATCTCGATGAAATTCATGTTTGGCCATCAAAAGACCAGTTTCGTGTATTTAAGCTGCAACTCGTCTCAAAAATATCCCGATTGCTCTTAAAGTCATAATATAGAGTGTCTGACTCCTGCAGTCGCGACAACCTCCGACAATGACAGCTCGAGGTTATATAACCGGTTCGCGTTCTCGAAAAGAACAGCCTTGCAAAACTTGATGGCATTTGCGCACTCGAGTTGTCCTTTCTGGACCAGCTCACAGAGTACCTTCACTCACAACAACATCCATTTGTGTTAGAAAATTTTTTTTGCCTTCCCTTTCAAGTGGTGTGGTTTATGGCAGCACTCACCGTTTGCAAAACCTCTCGGCCCTGCATGTTTGCTACTAGGAATATCTCCGGAACGCCGGGCGCACCGGTACTCCACTGTATCTTTGGCCAAGGGCAGAGCTCCAGGATCTCCCTCAGGACGGCCGCCTGCCCATCGTGGCTGATGGCTGGGAATATTTTCCCAATGTCAACATGGACATTGGCATGCATGCTGGCCAGGCAGCCAGCCTCCCGCGTGTACGGATAGCTCGCGTTCAGGAGGACTATGGGAATGGCCGGATAGGTGCAGCTTTTATCCCAACGTTTGAGTGTTAGTTATCAACCTAGCTTTTTTTCGGGTGACAAACGTTATTCCTTGGGCTATGTTTACTTACATAAATGCCTCTAGCAGCGCCGGGCCGGTCAGCGCAGCCTCACCGCCACCAAGCCCCGTGTGGAACTGAATCGGCTTGCGCAGGTGGGCACTGTGGTCCCTGATCAAAACCGCCGTGTGATGCACAAACAGATCACTCAGTCCCTTGTGTGACACTGTTGTGAACTTGCCACTCTCTCCGTAGTCCTCAAGTATACCGTAAAAGGAGTCACGGGCCGCGGCAATGTCGACGACCTTGCGGATGCCGAGGCCGGTCCGGTGGCAGATGACGGAGCAGAAAGCAGCCATGTCAGGATTGTCGATAGCCTGCTTGACGGCCATGCCAAACTCCTCTAGCATTATGTCGAACACTTCGTCTGAAGACTGGAGTCGATGTCGACCGCTGCCTGTACTCCTCGACCGGTAGTAGGTCTGGGCGTGACTGTCGATAATGTATGCTGCGACCATCTCTATGTCGAAGATGCGAAAGCAGCTGCTGTTAAGGAATTCACCATACCAGGCCAGGTCCGGGTTTCTTGTTGTGTCTCCCAGCCCAACAAACATGGCCGTCTCGACGCCAGCGAAGCACCTGGCGACCCATTGCCGATATTCGACCTCAGTCGTGCGTTTTGCTTTGAGGGCACATGTGATGGCCTGGCAAGACGGCTCGCATTGGAGAACCGCGGCCAGCTGTCTCAAGAAGCGCTGGTAGGCCAACGTCTCTGTGGCCGCATCAGATCCCTTCCCTTTGATACTGCCGATGGCGAAGTTGGGTAGTTTTCCCAAGTCCGTCCGTCCAAGCACAGGGAGGGCGTGGTTGTCGATAGCCGGTGTGCTCCGGATAACACGAACAAGCTCCTCCAGCTCAGCCATGTTGTTGGCGGCAGCCGGAGGAGCACATCCGGCGGTAAAGGAAGCTCGAATTTTATTGCGTGATGGGATTGACGCCATCGAATGTCTGATTTCTGGGGCGTGGAGGGGATGTGAGGTGGCTGTGTTGGCAAGCAGGGATGGAGCTAAAGTTTATATCGAATCGCTATGAGATCGCCGGCCAGATGTATAGGTATCGAGAGGAAGTGAGGTGACTGGTGGCACATGGTCACATCAGTAAGGTATACAGTCTAGCACCAAGGGCATCTCCCATCCACGCCGCAAACACGTATGCACCCTACGAGCATAGTCTCAGGGATAGTCCAGTTGTAGAGGTTGTAGAGGTTCTCTGAGTGGCTTTTCCTTTGTTTCTGCTCCTAGCAGGAGAGAGAGACAGAAAGGGGACGGCAGGCATTAGTGGACTGGCCAAGTGTCCAAGTGTGCGGGTGGAATCACAGACTCTTGTGAATTCCAATCAGAGCATGTTGTATTACAGCGATATTCAGAAGCAACCCGCGTGCGGGAAGCCATCTAGCAGCCCTGTGTCAGCGGGGAGACGATCACGGTCTGGCCGTTCGGCGTATTAAGTCAGTCAGTGGGGAAGAGGGGGCCTGGCCTGGCCTGGCCTGCCCCGGATCCAGAACGGCCGGCGTGAATACCACATATGGTACGAGACCGTAGGCTGCCACCCATGTGCTCCAAAGTGTTTCGGAGTCTTGGGACAGTTCTCTGCTTTGGCACAAGGGGACGGACGGCATGGGATAGGGCAGAGGCCGTCATACTATCTAGACTAGGTAAGTATGTAAGTGTTCATGTTACTTTGTGACGTGGATGGTCGAGTCCATGGTTGTAGCTGGCCTGTATCCCGCAGGTTTGCTGTGGAGTCTATAACAGAGAGAAAGACAGAGTGGCTCGAGTGGCAAAGGTCTATTGCTTCGCACGACCAGGAAGCTCTATAGCTGCGGTAGGTAAGTGCATGCCATCTCCGTGATCTGCAGTCCCAGACTGGGCAACGGACAGCTACCTCTACGAGGAGATAAAGCTGCAGGTGTCTGCGGGGCTATACCTAGCTAAAGGTCCCCGAGGGCCAAGAGCTGGAGCTGCGAGCATAGCCACGCTTGGCGGGTCTCGAAATCTGTACTATGTACGTACATAATCTCGCCTTGCCTTTCGAGGAAATGGGAGAACAGACAGTCCGGACAGACAGTGACACACCAAGCGCCAGGCGATATATGGATCTGGAAGCGACGCCCTTGTGTGGTATGGAGGTGTCCGAGGAACCTAGTAGGCCCATGGGGGAGGCAGATGGAGATGTTGGGGGTTGCGTACGACGCTGACGCGGTAGAACCAAGGCTGACACGGTGTAGTGTGTGTTTGGGGACGCGACGTTGATTGCGCGTTTTGGTGATGCGATGCGATCGTATGGAGATGATTGTACGTTTGTTTGGTGTATATAGAGAAGAAACAAATGGATGGCGTCGGCCAAATGTAGGTAGTGTGATGGTTTCAATGTGGTGATGTTTCTTGTCTTGGCAACAGAAGACCAAGACTTGAAGATCGCAAGAGTGAAGGGTGGGGATTTTGGAGTACTATGGTAGTACTATACTGTGCTGCACTGTACTGAGTTGCACCCCCTGTAAACTGTACTGTAGCTAGGTGGGGGTGGACCTCCTGGATGCACCTGCAATCGTGGCTGAGCGGTTGTAGCTAAACCACTTCCAGCATCGTGAGCAAGAAAAAAAACAACATCTCCATCGACAGACAATAGAAACACCCCTGGGAGACCTCATCGACCTGCCTTGTTTGCTTACCGACATCACTACTACGACAATAGTCCGGGACTCCTTCATATCACCCACCGTGGTATTCATCTTGACGCACGCACGCACGCAACCCGGCCGGTAACCGTGCTGCGCTGCATGTCTCCTCCATGATCCTTACCACCACCCATTGAGGTCACCCACCGCCAACCAGTGAGCCAGTCCATGTGGAGGTAGGCCACCCAAGAATACCAGTGCTACGGGTGAGCCAAGGAAGTGGAGAGCTTACCTGACTTAGCATGAGCTTGTTGCTCTCTTTTCCAAGCCTTTTTCTGGGCATTGATATCAAAGGGCACCTCCAGTATTCTAACAATTTGCATTCTAGATTGGTCACCTATCTATGTATCCTATGCACCTCAGGTTGTCTACTATTACTACTAGTCTACCGAGTAGTCTCCGGTACGGTAGATTACCGGTCCGGACGAGCTGCCCCGATTCATATCCATCTCTTTACAATACTTTAGACGAAACGTGGCGAGGATGCCACTACTACGTTGCGCTGGCTGTTTTGCCTCAAGTTTGTGTGAAGAAGTGGGCGAGGTGGGCTGGGCTATGTGACCTTCCAATCACGCACTCTACAAACTCGTTTACCTTTTGCTTACCAGGGTTGGGCTATGCTATTCAGCATGAAAACCTGGCCAGCATTGGTTGGCTACGAGATAGACTCAATGTTGGCCTTTATTAGACGCATTCTCCTGGCCATCCCCTCTTCAGATGTCACCGACTTTTCAGACGGACAGATGAGTTGGCTCTCGAACCAAAACCCATTGAGCGAGGTCCGCCAGTGGGCCTTTTTTGATGCCATCATGGCACAAGCTCCAAGGCTCTACGGCCATTGCCCCGCGGTGAAACACACAAATTACGCACGATTGCAATCGCTTTGTGGGAGGGAGGGAGGCTTTGTGAGTATCGGACCACGCTTCGGGTTGCCACGATCTTGACAGCCTTGAGTGTGTATGCGAATATGCGAATCTCGTACTCTCAGCAAAACTGCAAAGTTGGCGACATGATTATGTGGAGTGTAGCCTACAGACTTCTTCATCAGTCGACCCCAGCTCCGTCCCCCTGCCTTGGGTCTCCGTGAGGCCCTCTGGCTACTAAAAAGCATAATCACATTGTGGTATCCTACTTGAATTCTCGTCGTCCGCCCACGGTCCGTATCAGGGTCGTTTATTTCGACTCATGCGGGGGTGACCGCTGAGGCACGAATGTGTCTCGCAAGGATGCCTGTTACACGTTCACCATGGATGCTAGCTCCACGAATCGCCACCGAAACCGCCCTACGGTTTGTTGTCGTTGTTGGCGCGCGTACAGCGAAGCCTTGCCGACAAAAATAAAGAGTAATATCTCCCGATTCGTAGTCTGTGTTGTTTGGCATCATCTCATCAAGGTTATACCGCCGGCGGTAATACGCAGATCCAGTAGTTTCCTGGAAACATCATCTACAGAGCAAGGCCAAGTGACGTTAACTACCACGAGCCAAGACCCGTGTAATTATATCATCGACCAATGGGAAAAGCCGTCATAGCTACATAGCTATTCGAACCAACATCTTACAAGTCCGGGATCAGCGAGTGCTCAAGTCTACTTCCATAGGCACCCGGCCTGTTTGTTGATCGCACGCGATATTCCCGTGGACAGCATGCGTTGTAGACTCTCGCACACCGGCACCATGGCCCTACTGGCCAGCCGAGCCGTTGATGCTGCGTATAGCATAGGGTCAGACGGTGCGTTGGCCTTTGCCTAGATGCCACCATTCAGGATATAGTGCTAACTGTCTTTCCCCCCTCACAGATGAGATCAAGGCGACGGCCAAGACCATCGCATTTGACCTCATGAGCTACTACCATGGCAATGAGTCCGGCAAGATCCCTGGCATCCTCCCTGGCCCGCCCCCGGCGGGCGACTACTACTGGTGGGAGGGTGGCGCGCTCATGGGCGCCATGATCGACTACTGGTACCTGACGGGCGACGACACGTACAACAGCGTCGTGTCACAGGGGATGCTCTTCCAGGTTGGCGAAAACCGCGATTACCAGCCCATCAACTACACCGCGTCCCTGGGCAACGACGACCAGGCATTTTGGGGCATGTCGGCCATGCAGGCCGCCGAGGTCAACTTCCCCAACCCGCCCTCGGACCAGCCGCAGTGGCTGGCGCTGGCACAGGCCGTCTTCAACACCCAGGCCGCGCCCTCGAGGCACGACGATACCTGCGGCGGGGGTATGAGGTGGCAGATACCGGCCGCCAATAATGGGTATGATTACAAGAACAGTGAGCTCGGCATCTTTCTTCTCTCCCTCAGTCCCGCCGAAAAAAATAAAAAAAATAATGTGGTATCCAGGTGGCTGACTGGGGCGGAAATACGTAGGCATCGCAAACGGATGCTTTTTCAACATGGGTGCAAGGTTGGCTCGGTACACTGGTAACTCGAGTTACGCTGACCAGGCTGATAAAACTTGGGATTGGGTAAGCAGCGATGGTTCTCTCGGGCGTGGACCCAGTCTATCGACTTTGCCAGCGCTGGCAGAGACTTTGTTGACTAACAAATCTCAGATGTCGAGCATCGGTTTCTTGGACTCTAATTACAACATATACGATGGTGGTGAGTAGCGTCCCGTCCCACGTTGGCTGAATACCAATAGCGCGGCGGGGGGCTTGGTCTGACAGAGTCCACCAAACGTAGCCCATGTGGAAACGAACTGCACCGATATCAACCGAGCGTTGTTCTCGTACACCTATGGAGTCATGATCCTGGGTGCAGCCAACATGTACAACTTTGTAAGCAGAGGGCGTGAAAGCACGATGCGAAACAGAACCATGCTCATACTAACAAACAACAATACCACAACAGACCAACGGCAGCGCAAAGTGGGGAGAGCGTCTAAACGGCCTCCTCAACGCCACGTTCGAGACCTTCTTCACCGAGGGGGCCCTGGTAGAGATCGCCTGCGAGCCCTACAACTCGTGCACGACCGACATGCTCAGCTTCAAGGGCTACGTGCACCGCTGGCTGACGACGGCCACGACGGTGGCGCCCCAGATCCGGGACCAGGTGCTGCCGGTGCTGAAGAAGTCGGCCACGGCGGCGGTCGCGACCTGCACGGGCGGCGCCAACGGCCGGCAGTGCGGCTTCGAGTGGACGGACGGCAAGTTTGACGGCAAGACGGGCGCGGGCCAGCAGATGAACGTGCTCGGCGCCGTCACGTCGCTGCTGCAGAAGGCGACGGACAGCGCGCCGCTCACCAACAGCACGGGCGGGACCAGCGTCGGGGACCCGGGCGCCGGGACGGGGCCGAGCAGTCAGAACCCCGGGTTCGCGGACATCACGGCGGGCGACAGGGCGGGCGCGTCCCTGCTCACCGCGATTGGCTTGTTCCTCGCCGCGGCCATGTTCGGCTGGATGTTCTCCGACGTGGGCGAGGAGGACTCGAACCCGGACGGCGCCGAGGAGGCGAGAGAGAGGCAGCTGAGGGCCAGGGCCGTGGGCGTAGGCGTGGGCGGGGGCCTGCTAGGGCGGCTGCGCAGGGCTCATCGGGGTTGGCATGGGGACGGGGCTGCTAGCGACGGGGAGGGGAGTGGTGGTGGCAAGGCCAGTGCGCTGTTGCCGCTCGTCGGTGGGCTGTCTGAGAAGGGCGGGAGGGCGCGGTCTAAGCCAAGAGTCAAGATACCGCTGCTGCACAACTTTTGGCTGCCAGATAGCAAGGAGTGATGGGGTGGTCTTGTCGTTGAGGGTCCAGCATAGGTGTGTATATAGACTTGGGTTTTGGGACATGCGTCTGGCGTTGGGGAGTTTGGGCATTGGGGGGGTTGAATAACATTTAGTTCAAGGTTTTGCTACACCTACTGTTTATTATAGAGCACTAGACTAGTACTTACTGAATCCCGTGTTACATATTTCAGTTTTATGGAAAACCGAAATAGCCCGGCATCCGTCCATACCAGGCCTGAAAACGATACAGTTGAGTCGTCTTTGTGAGTATCAGGCCCCCAAGAGCCCCGCATCAGGGCTACTCCGCAACGGTCAAGGCCTTGTAAGTTTTGGTGGGTTGGGGTTTATAGTAAGCTTGGCACAGGTCGGCCGGCGTCAGGGGTAAAGACGACACTTGTATCCTTTTTTTTTTCTGTTTCATCTCCCGTGATACCGAAATTGGAGCAAATCACGAGTCATATTAAGCCATGTAAATCTTTTTGCTTTGCATAGCTGAGCTGTGCTTGTTAGTTTAATTGTTTTTCTTGTTTATATTCGAGGGACGGTCAGCGGCCATTCCCCCCTCCCCCCCATATCAAAGAACCATGGCGACGCCACTCCCAGACTTTAGCGACAGGGACAGGTTCCCGACCTTTGACACCATACCCGAGGCAGGGGCGGCAGCGGCACTCTTGGACGACGGCGCCGACGGCGCCAGCAGCAACAGCAGGGAGTGGTACCTGCTCGCGCACGTCAAGAACGACATGACGATCAACAAGCCCACCCTGGTGGTGGAGGACCGGGACGGCCACCCCTTCGCCATAGTGTTCGAGGGCTACGGGCGCGACGACATCGACCTCAAGGCCCGGGGCCTCAAGAAGGGGAACACGATCGTCCTGCCGCGCGCCAGGCGCACCCCGCCCGCCGACGAGACCCGTCGCGGCTTCGTGCGGGTCGAGAGGGCGGACGCGGACGGGGTCAGGTGCGTGCCCGGTCCGTTGCAGAGGGTGTTGGCGCTTTCCGGGGTGGCGGAGAACGTCGACGTTTGTTCGGCGTGTGGGGAGAGGGGAGGGGGCCTGAGCAGGTGTGTTGGGTGTGGGAGGGCGAGGTATTGCGGCAAGGTTAGTTGATGTGGGTGGTGATGAGAGACAGCCAGTGTTTCCTCACTCGTTTTGGACGCTTTTTTTTTCTTGCTGACCTTATTATGCTGGGCTGGGTGTAGGAGTGCCAGGTCAAGGAGTGGAACGAGTGCCACAAGACCTACTGCAAGATTTTCAAGGCTTTGGATGTGGTTTTTCAGTGATTATTCTGGTTGGGCTGGATTTGGACCGACCCGAACCTGGGACGGTTTTGGTGTCTGATGCTACGTTGATGGACGAATGTTGAGGAGGGCGAGGAGGGATAATGAGAGCGGTAAAGACATCTACTTGTCGATCGTTTGGTGCTGATCAGAGACGCTGACAGCGGACAGGAGAGCTATGGCGAATAGCGAACGTGATAAATTTATATGTAGGTAGTTCCCAGACACGCACTTTTGTCACTCGATGGATCTTTGACGGCGGAACATGGTCCATCATTGAGCCCGGCTCGAGCCCGGAAACAAAGCCATCAATACAATGCTGGCGATACGATCTCTTCTATATACCTAGTTGTCTGGCGCCGTGCAAGTGGAGAAGGCCCAACACCACACCAGCTTCGTTTGTCAGAGCCAAGCCGAAGTCGACCGCGCTGATGAGATCATGACGGCCGAGTCTGCCTAGGCAAGGTACCGGTTCCTCACCCGGAGCATTACCTCCGATGGCCAGGCCCGGTTTTCTCATTCGCCTCCAACGCGATCTAGAAGACTTGGCAGGTTGACAGCACTGTCTACAAATGATAGCAGCGGACTGCACCAACGACAGCTACGAAATGCAAAGGAAGAGAACATCATCAGTGGGCCAATGCCGCCACTATGCTTTGGGTAAGGGGAGGGGTCTTGTCGGCCTTTTGGGACAACCAAACAGAGCCATCTCGGCTCCCTTGGGCGATGAGGCAGGAATGATATCACCGACTGCCGGCTGATAATTCCAAAGGAAAGCTGCATCAAATGGGATTGTGCATGCCATATGAGCCAGCCAAGAGTGACGCGATTGACGGTAATTGGAGACGTATAAGCTGTAGAATAATTTCTTATCAACAATATGTAAATTTCTTCAAGACATCCTTCACATGCTACAACACGATCATTAACAACATCCAACAGCAAAAGGTCCAAGGTCAGCGCAACAAAACAAATCAAGCCAAGTATCACTATTGGGGGAGCGACCAACCGCTCGGATGATGGCAGCACGGGAAGCACTAGTCGCCGAGGCGCTCAGCCCCTTCATGAATGCGCCAGAGTACGCCAGCAACGACGCAGACAGCAACGGGCGGTGCCAACACGGCCGCTACGTACAGACTTTAAATTCAGAAAACGGGGACGAGGAGAAGGCCCAGCGGCTCGCCCAACCCCAAGGAGCCGGGGCCGAGGCGGACATGCCCTGGGAAGACCTGCGCCGGCAGTCGCGGTCGTGGACCGTGACCGAGAAGGCGGAGAGTGACGGGCTGGCTGGCTCCGGTCTGCACCATGCCGACAAGGAGCTCACCACCAGGGACGGGGCCGCCGTCAGGATCAGGGTTACCCGGCAGGCGGCGCAGCAGGATGGGGCGGGCGACGCTCGGCCGAAGCTGCTCGTCTTGCGGTTCTGCAATGTCGGCTGGGTGGGCCATGTAGAGCTCAAAGGACGGGATTTAGGGGCTTCGATGGTTCTTGAAACGGGCGTGGTGCTGATCGACGTATTCCCTCGATTGTGAGCAGACCCTCCGGATGCTGAATGCTACTACTATCACCAAAGAAAATTAAACCATCTAACTGCATACATAACTCGGCAGAGCACCGGAACATCCCTTTCCGCTCGCTCTAAACGACTGTTATGATACTTTGATTTGGGCAAGTTCATTCCAAATGCGCAGTCTTTTTCCACCAAACTCTCAAAAATCACAATCGACTAACCACTCAGCCTTTCCATTACCCCCCGTCCGCAGTGCCAGATATACTCCCAAGAGCTGGGCATAGACCGCGACAGGATCGTCCTCCTGGGAGCCGACGCCGGCGCGAACCTGGCCGCGTGCGTGGCCCTCAAAGCCCGGGACAAGGGCGTCGCCGGCGTCGCCGCGCAGATCCTCGAGTTCCCGCTGCTCTGCCACCCCGAGTTCTACGACAGGGTGAGGTCGATGCGCCAGGGGATCGCCAGCCCGGGGGAGTGCGGAGCTCCTGGGAGCGGGCTGCCGCTGGAGACGTTGAAGCTGTACTGGGACAGCTACGTGCCGGGGGTAACCGTCGAGGCTGCCGAGGCCGCCGATGCGTGGTATCATTCGCCTTTGCTGGCGGAGCAGCTCGCCGTTCTTCCGCCCACGCGTGAGTCTTTTTGAATTCGCTTTTTTTTTCTTTTTCTTATCAGGCTCTGAGTCAAAGTGCTAAATGTAACCTTCCATATACAGTGATTCAAACCGCCGAGTTCGATGTCGTCCGGGACGAGGCGATCGCGTACGCCAACAGGCTCAGGGAGGCCTGCGTAACGGTCGAACAGCACATCCATCCTGGTCTTCCGCACATGTTTCCGTGGCTGGATGGCGCGGACAGCGGACAGTTTCTGCAAAGGCGCTACGACTTTATCAAGCGAGTCGCGACATTTCAGGGCGTGTTTGCGGAGCGGCGACTGTAGAATGTCTTACGAGTGGCCTTAGAGCGGAGGTGGAGAGTATCGTTCGTCAAGAGGTAGTCCGTCAACGACAGCTATTCAAAAGGCCACTGTGTATGATGTTATATTTTTCAACTTGTAAACATCTATATCCAGTCTTCTATCAGGCGCTCTCCTTGACAACAGCAGCCAGAGCCTTGCCATACTCCTCGACCGACTTCGCTCCGACCAAAGTAAAATCTCTCTTCCGCCCCTCCAGCACAACGTGCGGTACCGAATCGACCCCATTCATCCCCTGCTCCCGAATCAGCCGCCTGACCTCGGCCAGCCCCTCGTCGCCATCGACCATCCCCGCCGCCTCCTCCTCGGACAGCCCCGCCCCCTTGCACGCCAGCATCAGCGTCTCCCTGCCGCCGGGCCCTCGGCCCTTGTCAAAGTAAGAGTCGAAGACGCCGTCGACGAACAACCTCGCCGGCTCCTCGCCGCACCCGGGCCTCCGCTGCAGGCAGTGCAGCACCCTGTGCGCCTCGAGCGTGTTGGACACGACGCCCGCGGCCAGTGAGCCTAGCGCCAGGCCCTCGGCGGCGGCCAGGCGGGACATCTGGTCCGCGAACGCGGCGGCCGCCTCGCCCTGGTGCAGGTCGCGGAGCCAGGCCTGCCTGTCCCGCTCCCCGCCCGGGGCGGACGGCAGGTCCGGCTGCAGCTGGTAGGGGAGGAATGTGAGGGTGAAGTTGACGGGGTTGGGGCGCTGTTCCTGCTTGTATTGCGCCAGGGCCCTTTCGAGCCGGCGCTTGGAGAGATAGGTCCTGGATTGTTTTGAAATAGGGTGTTTCTTGCTTTAGCTTTATGTGTTTGTTGAGGATCTACGTATGCCATGGCTCAAGAAAGGCATGGACAAAGAAAACATTGAGGCTCGCCTCACCAAGGGCATGTAAAGTCGAGGGTAAAGGTTATCTGGGACTCGTATGGGGCCATGACTGTTTGTCGGCTTGCCTGAGCTCAAGTGAGAGTATGTCTAAGCGCTAGGTAGATTTGACAACTGACAAATGGCGACATAGTCCATGGATCGGAGCAAAGCAAATATCCTCTTTACTGGGATATATGCGAGATATCAACATCATGGTCAACTAGGTAGGCTATGTACGTGCGGGGAAATGGGGGCTTCGTTCTATTCAGCTGTCTTCCCTACCCTGCACCTTTGCACCTACCTGGCTAATTGCACTCCAAGCTGCGCGCCAGATGCACACGCCCACCTGCATGTGGCAATATATGGAGCAAAGCTGGTTGCAATTGGCCAATCATTGCTCACCGTTCTTTTCAAGGATTGCGCAGCCGCGGGTTTTTGGTGACAGGCTGTCCTTCAGGGTAACACGCCAACCACGATTTGAGGACCGCATCATACTCATACTGGGATAGTTGGCCTCCCATCCAGCAACAGGCTACGGATTGTTTCACAAGCAACGACTTGTGCTACGCTCACACACTTGTCATGGCTACGGCTTGAACGGACCGACATATCTGCCACCGACTTGACTCCCCCGCGACGACCGAATCCCGCAGCCCGCTCTCGTGCCGAGCTGACGAACAACGACGACGACAACTGCTCGGCGCGACGACAGCCACCATCTTGCAAAGTTACACAATCTGCAGACGGGAAAAACGCACGACACCAGGTCTCCGACTCTGGATGCCTGAGGTAGCAGGTGCTTGGGGGACTTCGAGGTGACATAGAGAACTACAGACGACTCCTTTGAGACCGACGTCGACGCGCGAGGGTTTGCTCTTCTTTAGAGGCAGGCGACCGCCCGCCAACCAGCCGCCACGATGATGGACGGATACGAGAAGAACCACCACGACGAGGATCCCTTTGCCCCTTCGGCAAACATAGTCAGCGCATTCGATGCCTTTCGTACGTTTTATTTTTCTTCTGGTCTTTTCCTCTAAGCCAAACAAGAAAAAAAAAAAAACCCCCATTAAACTAACCACACCCCACTTCTTCAACACAGCAAAGTCAAAACCGCAATACGTGACCCGGACGGCGGGCGGTGGCAAGTGGACAGTCGCCATGCTCCTCGTCTCGGCGGTCCTGGTCTGGTCCGAGCTGGCGCGGTGGTGGCAGGGCGTCGAGATGCACACCTTCGCCGTCGAGAAGGGCGTGGGCCAGTCGATGCAGATCAACCTGGACACGGTCGTGCGCATGAAGTGCGACGACCTGCACGTCAACGTCCAGGACGCGGCTGGCGACCGCATCCTGGCCTCGGCCAGGCTCAAGATGGACCCGACGACCTGGTCGCAGTGGGTCGACGCCTCGGGCGTCCACCGGCTCGGCCGGGACAAGCACGGCAAGGTCGTCACCGGCGAGGGCCACGAGGAAGGGTTCGGCGAGGAGCACGTCCACGACATCGTCGCGCTCGGCAGGAAGCGCGCGCGCTGGAGCAAGACGCCGAGGCTGTGGGGCGCCACGGCGGATAGCTGCCGCATCTTTGGCAGCCTGGACCTAAACAAGGTGCAGGGCGACTTTCACATAACCGCGAGGGGACACGGTTATATGGAGTTTGGGGAGCATCTGGACCACAGTGGTGAGTTTTTTTTTTTTTGGATTCGATGATAGCCACATAACCTCACATTGGGGCGCACCGGAGCTGACCAGAGCGCAACACACCCCTTAGCCTTCAACTTCTCTCACATTGTCAACGAGCTCTCCTTTGGCGAGTTCTACCCCTCGCTCGTCAACCCGCTCGACAAGACGGTCAACACGTGCGAAAAGAACTTCCACAAGTTCCAGTACTTCCTCTCGGTCGTCCCGACGCTGTACAGCGTCAAGTCGTCGACGGGCGCCTTTGGCTACTCGACCATCTTCACCAACCAGTACGCCGTCACGGAGCAGAGCTCCGAGATCACCGAGCTTAACATACCGGGAATCTTCTTCAAGTACGACATTGAGCCCATCCTGCTCGACATTGAGGAGTCGCGCGACACCATCCTCGTCTTCCTCATCAAGGTCATCAACATCCTTAGCGGTGCCATGGTGGCCGGACACTGGGGCTTCACCATGTCCGAATGGATCAAGGAGGTGCTGGGCAAGAGGAGGCGGGCGGCTTCGGGCGGCATGCTGGGCAACAAGGCCGGCTACGACGAGTAGGTCGTGTTGTGGGGAGGGGTCGGAGAAGACCAGCCGAGGTATTTGGTGGACCTGCATTACGTTGGCATAGATGTACATGAATTTGTTTTCCTGTTTTGAATCTGTATTTCGTCTGGGCTTGGTTTTGTTATTCCCAGGATTTTCCTGTTATGTTCGGCCTCTCGCCGTCAATTCTCCCCTTGTTGTTTATTTTCTATAAAGTTATACAGGAGCAATGGCATCATTTAACAAGTGAGTTTGTGTCACTCTCCTGTCATCAATCCGTCATCCTCCGACCAACGCGACTTCAGAGGAACTTGCCAAAGAGTCGACTTTTTTTAGTCTATCTCGAGCGATGGATGCGGCAAACCCCGCAACCGTCTGGTGGCGACCTGAGCAGCCCGCACAGCAATGTTCGGCTTGGGGAGGGCGGCCTTGTCAAGCCCCTGCTCCTGCTCGTTCTCGCGCGCCTGTTCCAGCTGCAACACTTCGATCTGACCGACACCCGACGAGGGGTTATCCAGCACGGCATAGCTGCCCATCATCGGCTGCTCCCGGGCATACTGGGGCGCCACCATGGAACTGCTGCCGAAGCTGCTGCTGCTGCTGACGATGCTGCTGACGCTGCCTCTGGTCGGATCTTGCCGCCGCTGCTGCTGCCGGGGCGTGGCCGTCGCGACGACGCCGCCGCTGCTGCTCCTCCGCCACGCGGTCCTCTGCGGCTGTGGCTCGGCGCCGTGGAGCGAGGGCGAGGGCGCGGGCGGGCGGCACCTGGTGCAGTCGGGGCCGCAGTGGACTAATGCCGGCATGGTGTCTAGCGGGTCGTTGTGGCACCACTAAACAATGGGTTTGAGGAAAGCTTTAATGTTAGTGGTTTTTTTTCTTTCTTTTTTCTTCTTTCTTCTTTTTGTTTTTTAGCCGCTGGGGGTATTTGCGAGGGCAAGCTTGGGGAAGATGACCCTACGATGCAGCAAAAGGGACAGTGCGACCGCGGTCTGCGTTCGAGATACGATCCGTACATGTGGCGGATGGTCTTTTCGAGAAAGACGAGCAGGAGGACCGCCGTGCCGGCCGCCTAGGCTGCTGATCGGGGGCCTACTCGGACGAGCCGGGCGGTCAGGCAGAGGAGATGTCGTAACATGATGAAAGACGTAGTTTTTTCTTTTATTTATATGATTTTTGTTTCCGTGAGTATGGTCAAATTGGATTTTTTTGTTATGAGTTGATCTGGAGGTCAATGGCAGCAAAAACGCTCCCCAGCTTCGGATCATGCTGTCGAGATGCATTGAGCCATGGAAGGTACGCTGGCTCTATTGGGTGGACAAGATGTATAGGTATGTATTTGAGAAGGTGCGATCTATCTCGTAGCACCGATAGAGTACCTACCTATTTGAGGTACTTTACCTTTGCTACGGTAGGCGTGGCATACGCATTAGTTTCGAGCATTTTAAATTCATGTGAAGCAACGCACTTTGATGTGAGAAAGAGAGAGAAAAAAACAACTTGAAATCTTAGCCGCAGCTTCCATACAGTATTTGCTGTCTGCAGAAGGCTTTATGCACCAGAATAAAGTAAAGTACCTAGCCGTCTCGAATGCCACCTAACTAGCGGTGCTCTGTACAAGCTGTTTGCCAGCCAGTGACAAATATTACATGTACTGGTTTCCTTTCGTTGGCAGCAAAGGTAGTTTTTTTTTTTTTTTCCTCTCGTTCGTCCGTTGTCAGATATGTTTTCAACCCGAGACGATCCAAGACGAGACAGATGGCTAGAATAATTAGACTAGTCCAAGTCACAAATCGCTTGGCGCGGCAAGAACATGATAGTATTCTGACGGCAGAATTCTCGGGGCCATGCACGCACGCACGCCAGGAACAGATATCTTCTGTAAGCTCTGCAATAAGTCTAAACGCGGACATGGGTCAGCTTAGGCGCATGCCTAAGCTTTTAGACTAGAGGGATCGCATAGGCTTTGACATGTCTGCTTATGGCTGGTGGTTTGCAGCCCCTCGCTCTTGGGTAGTGAGGGTAGGTAAGCTCGTAAAGGTATGTAAGGTATGTTGTGTTGTCCGTCTACTGGAACACAGAGGTGGAGGGACGGTTTGGGGAATGGGACGATACGACAAAAGGGGTTCAGCCCAATCAAGGAGATGGATGAGGAAGAACACAAAACAAGTCGGCGACGGGGCGGGGGCAGATGACACCGACAGACAACCCGAGTAGCTTTTGCTTTGGTCATATACTGTACACGTCTTTTTGTCGTCGAGAACCTGCTTGGCGCCATCCAGGGAATCAAAGAGGGTGTCGTGCCGGCCAACGGGAGAGGCTTGAGGAGATGCACTCGATCGAGAGGGTTTCATTGGGGGAGGCCCTGGAAGCGGTGTATGTTGCTGAAAGTGTAGCTGGAGGGTATACCCGTCGGTGGTTAAGGTATGTATTAGGTAATAGTGTCGGTCGGTGAACAAAGCCAAACCGAATATCGCGATAGACTTGTTGTAATTATCTGACTACCTTACCTAGGTACTTAACAGCAAACGTCCATTCCGGGCAACAACAGCCTCATTTCGTTTGGTGGTCATCATCTTGATGGTGACTTGTTGTTGGTGAGTTGGTTGAATGTCTTGACTTCTAATTATCCTCCGCTCCACTCCAGTCCCACGGGAACGAACCTAGCAGAGCAGATCAGTGGATCACCAATCGGTTCGAGGGCCACTTTGTTTTTTTTGTTGATACCGAGTACTACGCTGGCTGCAACCCCAACATTTACTTCAGTCAGTCAGGCAGTCAGCCCTGTCCGACGACCCCAGGAGGCTGTTGTCTGTTGTCTCTTGTCATTAATATCGATTCCCCCTCAACAGGCACAGGTACACTGAAAGTGGATTAGGATGTCCAGTTGATCATTTTAGTTGCCAAGAAGTAGTACGTACGCAAGCACCATGTAGAACACCATGTCAGCTTTTCCATTCTCCTCCAACGCACCTAAACTCGAAGCCGGTCGATGTACGAGCGTTGAAACGGCCCTTTCGCTTCCAACATTCAGGCGGGTGGCCGCCCTTTGATCTACTCTTGTCTTGTGGTTTTATTTTTGTTGAATTTGGTAGGGTGCCTAGGTACCTAGGTAAGCTAGCTTAGTTGTCACTTTAGTCTAGTACCTCAAAGCTGTCTCTGCTTCGTATAAAACCCACGAGTGAAATGACGTGTTCAAGGGTCCCAGCTAAGGACCGATCCCAAATCAGACGGTCTCAAACCCAAAGTATGTGCTGTGTGTCTGTCTGATTCCTTGGCAGGTTCAAGTTCCCTCTTCCTGTCAACTATTTTATTTTTTCTATTGTATATCTTTTCTGTCATGGACTGGTTTCCAAGGTTATTTTTGAGATAAGAAGCGTCTTTTTTGGGCAGAAAAAGGTTCTTTTTTTTGAGATGGAAAATTACTATCTACCAAAACAGAAAAGCAAGATATAAAAGCCACAAAGTATAAAAATAAAACAAGAGAACAGGGGCGAGGACAAAAAGGAAAAGACAGGACACAAACATCGAGAACATCAAGGCTTCACAAGGTACAACCC
>JASAOQ010002812.1:0-11589 GCA_031306065.1 Pseudopyricularia cyperi | reverse complement strand
GGTTTAGACGGTAGGGAATCAGCTTTACAGCGGGAGTGCTATTGGTGCGGTCGTGGTGGGCTGGCCTGGAGGTGTGTTGGTGCCGGGAATTATACGGTTCATGTGTTTGGGTTCCCCCATACCAAAGACCGCAAATATTATTATGGCTACGACGCGATATGAGGACCGCTCCAGTTTCCGGTTATGCTTGTTGGTGATCAATAGTTCATGTAAGAAATGGTCGTGCATCAAAAAAGACGTCTGTCTGTGGCGTTGGTTTAATGCTGTTGCGATATCATGCCAGAATAATCACTCCTCCCCAACCAATCAAAAACCTCAAAGCATCAGTGGTTTAGTGGTAAAATCCATCGTTGCCAATCCCAGGATTTCTCGATGGGCCCCGTGTTCGATTCACGGCTGATGCAACACACTTATTTTTTTCTTTTTTTGCTTACATTTTATCCATGGAGATCTTTCTCCTTTTCTAATGCTGAGACGGTCAGATGACCGTGTTTTGCTCTGTTTTGAAGCTACGGAAGAGAAATACCATCAAGTCAAACATATACCCGTTATAGGGAAAGCGTCCCATCTGCGTTAATGAACATAATAGGACCAAACTCTTTGTACTAGAATAGTTACTTGCCACTTATACCGAAACATAAGGACATCAACGGAACCTAGAACTCGGGGTTGCACGCTGCGTCGCTGATATGCCACGAATTCCAAGTTGAGACCACCATTGCTATATCGATGTAATCTGGCAAGTTGCGGTGCGGCATTGCATCGCGAATAGCATCATCGCAAAGGTGAAATGATCTTCCGGCTTAGCCAAGCGATATAAAGTACTCAAGTCTTGGATGTCACTTTTTCGTTATCAGAAAAGACCGTTGTATGCAGGAACGGGGCACTTGGGGGCAAAGCTGTCGTCGAACGAATTTCGTCGTCTCTCTTGGGGTAAATGCGTCAGGGGATCTTCCGGGCGGGTAAATGGACCAAAAAGCCGCACTCTCGGAAGCCATGTCCCGGCGCTGTCAAGATCTAGCTTAATTATCTGCGATATAGCCTTGGCATCCACACGCCGTCGACCGTGAACGCTGGAATCGGGCCTCAATCCGAGACGATCTGTCTTGGGAGACGTTATAGAATATGGGTCGAATATTACCCTTCATGCCGAACCGGCACACAAGGGTCAAGGCCTTATGGTCTCTCGCTGTATTTTACATGGCATCACAGTCTGTGCCATGGCGAAAAGAGTCTTGCTTCCGTGACAGCTTGGCTTCGCCCTCGGGCCGTTGAGCCTCTCGGTGTTCCTTTGAATACCTTGGTTTGTGCAAGGCTCCCTCGAATATAAATCTGCCACCTTCTGGACTGGATGGACACTTGATAGAGCATTGACAGCAAGCCCAACCAAACACCACTGCAATCTTCATGGTTCTTCCAAACATGCTCTTCTCATCCCTCATCCTGGGTCTGGCGGCCACAGCCCGCGTCTCCGCACTCCCGCGCTCTCCTGCCGCTCGCCTGCGTCGACACGCAGACGTCAACCCCTTCGACGGCAAGACGCTGTTTGCAAACCCAGAGTACGCAGCCAAGACCGAGACTGCGCTGGCGTTCTACGAATCGACCGGTGACGCCGTCAAGGCCGCCCGCGTCAAGACGGTGCAGCAGACCGGGACCTTTGTGTGGGTCTCCAACCGCGCGAGCCTGCCCAACATCGACGCTGCCATCGAGGGCGCACGCGCGGCCCAAGAGGCGACGGGCAAACAGCAGATCGTAGGACTCGTGCACTACAATCTCCCCGGCAGGGACTGTTCTGCCGGAGAGTCTGCGGGTGAACTGGACCTCTCCGAAGAGGGCCTTCGGCTGTACAAGGAGACGTACGTGGCGCCGTTTGCCGAAAGGCTGGCGGCGGCGACGGACCTGACGTTCGCCGTCGTCTTGGAGCCCGACTCGCTGGCCAACGTCATCACGAACCAGGGGGTTGGACTTTGCGAGGAGGCGACGCCCGTTTATGAGGAGGGCGTTGCGTATGCCATCTCGCAGCTGCAGTTTGACCATGTGCATCTGTACCTCGACGCGGCGCACGGCGGGTGGTTGGGTTGGGATGACAACCTGCCGCTTGGTAAGTGACTTGCTCCTCAGCGATCCGTCGAGGTGTTGCGCCACCAGGACACGAACCGACACTAACAGCCGTTTCATCCTCAGCTGCCCAGGAATTCGGCAAGGTGGTGCGGATGGCGGGCGGCAACTCGACCATCAGGGGCGTCGTGACCAACGTCAGCAACTTCAACCCGTTCATCATGCCGGAGCCGCGGGAGAACTACACCGAGTGGTCCAACTCGTACGACGAGTCCCACTATGCGCTATCGCTGGCGCCGCACCTCGAGGAGGCGGGCGTGCCGTCCAACTTCATCATCGACCAGGGCCGCGTCCACGTTCCCGGGGCGCGCGAGGAGTGGGGTGAGTGGTGCAACGTAGAGGCGGGCTTCGGCATGTTGCCGGGCACGCCGGTCGAGAACGAGCACGTGGACAGCATAGTGTGGGTGAAGCCGGGCGGCGAGTCTGATGGCGCGTGTGGCATTGAGGGTGCCCCCAGAGCCGGTGAGTGGTTTGAGGATTATTTCAGGCTCCTGATCGACAACGCAGACAAGAGTCTTGACGGGTAAGGAGCTCCGTTGGTTGTCTCGACAGTCGAGAATCATGTGCCGAAAAAGATGGAGGCGAGGTGGTTGGCATCAAAGCGGCATATATGGCGGCATATATGTTATCAGATAAGAGAATTCATCTATGCAAATGTTCATAATCGGTTGATGCGCAAACTATAGAGTCCTACATCTGATAAGTTGGTGGTGACGGAGATGTCCCTCCGATATGAGGTGTACACGCACAGTATGTATAGCCCATAGCTGCACGTGACTTGGTGGCTACTGATCCCCGCAACGCAACTCGATCGCGAGACAATCTCGGCCTTTGGTATTCCCCTACGACGCACAACAGACATCGTGAACCTTGTCGCACAGTCAAGCGGAGTAAATTCAGCCCAATGGCTTGGAAACTTCTATATCGCATATTCGCCGTTGAGGTGAGCACTCAAGATTGACTCTTAATTACGACCACCCGAAACGAGCGCTGACCAGATCTCGCTCGCCACAGGAGAAGCTGGTCGAGCAGATCCTCCGTCAACCGGGATGGCACCGTTTCGTCGGCAGCATCCAGCGACGAGTTGACGAGCTCCAGAACGGCCCAATGCCTGGGCAGCCAACATTACGTCCGGGCGAGGCGACCGGTTTGTGTCCTATCAGATACCTCGCCCAGATGGAGCAGGTTGCTAACCTTTCGTCGGTGTTTACACAGAAGATCCAAATCGCCGCGGCTTTATTTACCACTTTGTCGATGAGATTAAGAGCGCTTTCCGACAGCCAGCGGGCGGGCCTTCCCAGGGCAAGAAGTGAAGAGCCGCATGCCTGCCAAGGAACTGGCCATCGAAGGTGCACGTCGATTCCTACATCCGGATGAACCACCGCCTACAGCCGTTGTCCTGCACAGAGCGGCCGTGACAGCGCACACCTGACGGCGCGGGATTGCAACCTGACCAGGCTCAAGACCTTGATCCAAAATTCGGACAGACCTCCAAACTTGCCGGCCGCTGGTCCCGAGCCGAGCCGAGCCGAGCCGCGGATGCTTCTGGCAATACAGACAGCCGGACTGGGGCGCGCAGGAGGGTTGTGTGAGCATTGGAGCATTTGGAATGGCAATGTCGCCATACACCATGGTCTCAAGTTCGCAAAACCGACACAAGATGTCAAAAACACACAGGGAGCTTTTCTAGATGCCATGGTAGATGTCATAGGCTAGAATAGACATCCATTCCGAGCTGTCAAGCTCCTGATACTACTACTCTTTAAACCCAGCAGATTGCTCCGCCAAGCCTCCCTGCCACTCCTCACTCTTTTCCAGCGCGTCCAGGAAACCTTCCCTCCATTTACCTGCAACGTCCTCTTCATACAAGACGCCCCTTTTAAAGTCCCATGCCAACAGTCCCTCCATCCTGGCACCGCCACGACTGCTCTGCAACACACCGACCGCGACGCAAATAGTTCCAGGCTCCTCATGCTCGGCCCAGAACATACCGGCGGAGCAGACGCCGCAACTGTAGCGCTCTACATTCTCCGAGCTCTTGCCATAGGTCAGGGTGCCGAACCCGGCCTGTCTCTCGTCGACCGCATCCTTGAGGCCCTCCATGGTATCAGGCACTACCACCCCGTCTAGCTTCTCGATTTGTGACAACGGCACAGTCGTCCACGGAGCCACCTCGGCCCCCAAACCACGCCTACAAGAGTTACACCCGCACAGCCCGGCCCGGTAACAAAACTTGACCGGATCGATGCAGTTGGGCAGCTGCCCGTTCCCAGCGTCCTTCAAATCGAGCGCGCTCTTCAGCACAAGCCCGACGCCAGACACAGTGGGCACCCAATCCGAGTCCTATCCGGGCCTCGCCAGCGCTTTCCCACGCTGCTCCGCCGCCCAGCTCCGTCCCCAGTCCCTCCCCAGCTCCAACCCCCGATGTTCGGCCCAATCGCTTGACCAACTCTCCGCCGACGCCGTTCCTCGCCAGCCACCCGGACGCCCCGCCCGTCAAGCATGTCCGCCGACCCACATGTGGTTCCCGTACCGGGCCATCACGGCGGACGCGTCGTCGGCGTCCACGGCGCCCAGCATGGCGTAGACCCAGGTCCGGGCCCGCCAGGGCGCAGAACAGGGTGCTGCCGCACGACCCGTAGGAAAAGGTCGACGTGTGCGGTGCACAGGCACATGGCCGTAAGGGTCGTCTCCCTGTCGAGCCACCATGATGGACTCGCAGTGGTTGCTTGTGTGATTGTTTGGCAGTGTGGTACGTAACTTTACTGGAAGAACGATGCGGGGATGGATGGCTACAGCTTTGCAGTGGTGGTTGCCTGCAGTCACTTCCGGTATTTAAAATCTTTTCCCCATTAATGGTCAAGGCAAGCAAGGCGCCAAGCGCACTTTTGATATTATAGCCCATCACCCGGGCAGCTCTTTTCATACTAGGTATAGACTATATGCAGTTTACGCACAGCCGGGTACGACTCCCAAAGTCTTACATGTACATTTTATAGTCACAGTAATATACACCATGTGCAAATATGGCCATTGCACAAATTAAACTTGACATCCCTCCTTCGCTAGTCCACCTCCTCTGGCGGCTCTTCCTTGGACCTCGTGATCAGGTCGTGATACGGCGGGTGCAAAGGCCACTTCATCCAGGCATCCAACAGATCGATCATCTGCTGCTCGGTCATGATCGCAGGTGTTACCGCATCGTGGCCATTGATGAAGCTCCCGCCAAGCCTTGGGTCGGTGAAGCTTTGCCTGTTCTCCAAGTGAAGGCCCTCGCTGGCGCCATGCGCGAGTTCACTCAAGAATCTTGAGGTGGGCTTGGTCCGCTGCGGGTTCATTGCGGCCAGCATCACGTCAAAATGGTCGCCGGACCGTGTCGAGTTCTTGCCAAGCTGAATCAGCAACGGGTTCATGACCTTGGGCTGGATGTCAACCAGCGAAAGCCCTATGTTGGGGAAGAACTCTTCCGGCTCCGCCATGAAAGGCTCCACCGGCCGGCGATCCCATGTCAAGACGGGCGGCTCGGCGGTGAAGAGCCTGGCTTCGTCCATGAACCTGGCTACGTAAGATTGGAGGTTGCTGTCGATAATCTCAGAGAATTCCTCCTTCAATTTGTCGATCCGCTGCTGAATCTTCTTGGCCTCCCTGGCCCGCACAGGATCTCGCTTCTTGTCACTGGCCATCTCGGCCTGCTTCTGCTGCAGGTCTATCAACAGCTCCTTGACCTCTTGACGGGCGGCCCAAGCCCTCAGCGAACGCTCGAGTATTGGACCACGCTTCAGACCGGGTGGCAACCATGCTTCCTGGAATATAACCTCATTAGATTCTAGAGGTTTGGCGCAGTCTTCTTCACGCATATTTTTCTCGTGCGCCAGAGGCTCACCGGCCAGTGGCAGCTTTTCACCGGCTATTTCGGCGTCCATAACCTTTTGCATGAACGGCGTGGTTTCTCTGCCCTCGGGAAAATGAATCCCTAATTGACGCATCCTCTCCAGAGTTTGTCGGGCACTTTGAAGGTCCAAGCTGGCATGCCGCCTCCTCAACCTTGAAGAAGCGGAGCCTAGAGCGTGTGCATCTCTGCTAGAGCAGATTTCGGCGATATATTCGGTGGCGACCTCAGCCTCGATAGCGGCACGACGTCGCCCAAGCGAAGAACGGGGCAGGAACTGAGATGCTTCCTCGGGCTTGACCCACAACAGCATGCGCACGAGTCCATACTTTTGGAAAAGGCTGCGCATTTTGACGGCAGTGATCAGCTGGAAAGTCACCATCTGGACAATGGACTTGAAGCCAAGGTAGGCTCTACTTGGGAAGAAGCCCAGGTTTGCCACAACGAGCAAGGTATCATTGCGCGGGGCAGGATCGAAATTGTCGCGCTCAAGCACCTTCTGGTGAGGCAGAAACTCGGGCGTCAAGACGCTGGTCAGATCTTTCCACGAGATGCCCGTCCTTTGAAGCAACTTGGTACCGGGACGCTGCAGGATGGGCTCGAGAAAGGGCGAGTAAAGGTCCGGCTCGGGCTCTAGCAGGAGATGCGATCGCGGCTTCAGCCGGTCGTTGAGCTTGGTGCTGAAGAGGCCAGCACCAGGGTACATGTCGATAATGTCGCATCCTTTGTGGCGATCGAGATCGGGTATGTACTTGAGAATGTCATCGCAGAGCTTGCTGCTCACCACATGGACCCTTGTTTTGTCACCTGCGGGCGCAGGTCCTAGCCAGTAGGCATCGGCAGGTTCACCGACCCGGTGCTTCTTGTCCGACTTGGTGTTCTCCGACTTCTTCTTGGCCTTGTCTTTCTTGGGCTTCTCCTGCTTCCGTAGAGACCTGACATGAGCAGTTTCAAAGGCGGCCGGCGAAATCTTTCGCATTTCCTCCTCCAATCTGGACATTTTAGTCCCTGTCAACTGGTCCTGGTCTGACAGTTCAAGCGCGCGAGAAATTATGTCTATGGCGACTCTAGGCCGATCTTCTTTGACCATTACCCGTTCGATACTCAAGGGTGTGGTGGCAGCCTTTATTTGATCTCGCCAGGAGCGTTCAAGATCAATTATCCTTGCCCAGAGTTTTGCTCGAGCTTCAGACCCATCTTTGGAATTATGTGAAAGAAGCTTTTGTAATGCTTTTAGCCTGTGGCTGCGTCTTGATTTTATCGTGATACCTTGCCCAGCCTGGCTATACTTCTCTTGCTTATCTTTTGCGCTATCCTCGTCTTCATACTGTTCCTCAGTCGCCTGGAGGCCGGCCTTTCTTTTCTTGACCTGTTCGTCTTTCCAGTCCTTGAACATGGCAGCGCGCCATGCTCCGTTTCTCTTGTAGAGTCCCAATCTGTCTAGTTGTTTGGCAACCGGCGTCGTGGCGTGGTAATAAAAAGGGCTTGGAGTCTTGATTCCTTTGCGTTCCGCGGATTCGCTCGTGGTTAGAATGTTCTTGGAGGCTGCGGCGGTTCGTATATATCGACCGAGGGTTTTGGGCAGCTGGCGTCGTGCGATTCGCGCCAGTGGCTGCGGCCGTTTGGGGGCCACAAGCGAGACATGGCGACGCGCATGTATCATGAAGACAAGAAAGGGGGGAGGTGATCAGCGCGTGAAGGAGGTTAGGGACGAAGTATTAAAGGTGTTGCGTGCCAGAGCTAATGCACAGTCTGATCGGATTAGATCAGAGCCAGTCATGGCCGAGACTGAAACTGCGTCAAGGCCAAGCCGGCGCGGTTATTTTATTCCGCCGCTGGATACCGCCCACGAGCGCGAACGCGATTAGACGCGAGCGGGTAAGGTCAGGCAGTGAATGGCCAATGCGTTAACCCCGCCTTGCCCCGCCTTGCCCTTATGCTGTCTTTGCAGTATCTGCCTTTAATTACCCGCACCATCGTCCTCGTCCTTATCAACGGTTCCGTAAAATGTCAGGTATATGCCACCTATCTCGGCGAAACCGCTTGACGCCACCCCAGGCACATCCTTCTTCGTTCATCCCATTTGCCCTCTTCCGTCTCGTCCGGTTTCTCCGCCAACTTGACGGCCCGTCTATCGCCCGGGATGCCCCGCCGCCGATGCTTTGCCCGAATCCTCCCCTGCCATCAAAAGCAATGACAGCGTCCACCACACCGGGATCTGGTTATTCCCCAAATCCCCCCCAAAGACACCATCTGCCGACCGGACGGTGACGGCCAAAAAGAGGGTCTCGCTTCTGGGCAGATGCGTCCCCACGTCCTTGGTTGCCCTGCCCCTGCAAAGAGACTGCGGTTCCGGCCTGCCCGCCAGTCGTGCTTCAAGAAAAATCATTACCCGTCCTGCCCCTCCATCACGGTATTATCACAAGTAGTAGCCCAGGGTACCTACAGTATGCACGTGTCACTAGAACAAGGCATGTAAGCCCCTCACTATGCCTCCCTGTACCTGTGAGAGTTAGTCGTCTTCGTCTAGTCTGAATCGTCTGATTCCTAGGTTTTCTGGCAAGCCCGGGTATCTGGTTGCGGGGCAGCCTAGCTCGGCGATGACGCTGCGCTTTTTTTCATGCTCAAGGGGCACATTGCTTAGTGTATAAAGGTCCCGGGTTCGGCGTGGCCGGGTCTGCTGAGTGACACTCCTTTCTGCCTTTGCCCAGCCAACTATCGAAGCCAGCAAGCGGCAAGCAGCAAGTGTTACGCTCTGTATCACCACTTCGTCCTCCCGGGTAGACCCCTAAAACACATATCCACCTCGTTCCGTCATGCCTCTCCCACAAGGGGTCTATCGCGCAGACCACGTCGGGTCTTTCCTCCGGCCCGCAGAGGTCCTTGCCGCTCGCGAGTCCGCCTCCAAGAACGAAATCACCCGTGAGCAGCTCCGTGAGATCGAAGACAAGCACATCTCCGACGTGGCCAAGTCACAAGCGGCCAACGGCCTTCGTGCCATCACCGATGGCGAGTTTCGGCGCGCCTGGTTCCATATTGACTTCCTCATCCACCTCGACGGAGTCGCGCACATTAGCGATGGAAACATGGCTTCGACCAACATCACCACCCACGGCATGACGCCGCCCAAGCTGGCCGTTGTCGGCAAGCTCGGGCACTCCAAGCCCATCCAGGTCGACGACTTCAAGCACCTCGAGGCTCAGATTCCCGCCGACATCCGGAACAAGGTTACTACAAAAGTCTGCATCCCGTCGCCGACCATGGTCCACTTCCGCGGCGGTCGTGACGCCATCGACAAGACGGCATACCCAACCCTCGAACCCTTCTTCGAGGACCTGATCGCCGCCTATCGTGCCGAGATCCGTGATCTGTACGCCGCTGGCTGCCGCTTTCTGCAGCTCGACGACACGAATCTGGCCTACCTGTGCGACAAGGGCATGCGCGCCGAGGCCGAGCAGCGCCACGGCGACCCCAATAACCTGGCCGAGCAGTACGCCAAGCTGATCAACGACGCCATTTCAGAGCGCCCCAAGGACATGGTAATTGGCATCCATCTCTGCCGCGGCAACTACCGCTCCCAGTGGTTTGCCGAGGGCGGCTACGAGCCAGTGGCCGAGGTCCTTTTCAAGAAGCTTAATGTCGACGTGTACTTTCTCGAGTTTGACGACCCGCGCTCGGGCGACTTTTCACCGCTGCGCCACCTGCCTAATGACAAGACGGTCGTGCTCGGTGTCATGAGCAGCAAAAAGGCCAACCTGGACGACCGCGACGAGATTGTCCGCCGTCTCAACGAGGCCGCTTCGTACTGCCCCCGCGGCATCGACCAGCTCTGCCTGTCACACCAGTGCGGCTTCAGCTCAACCGTGGAGGGCAACGAGCTGACCGAGGAGCAGCAGTGGGCCAAGGTTAGGCTCGAGGTCGAGATTGCCAAGCAGGTATGGGGCGAAGACCTGGCCCAGTAGGTACAGAGGCGCGCCAGAGATTGCCTTTTGTATCGACCGTGAGATATGAGATGTCAGGTGCCACGGTACCGAGATACATGGTGCCGATTTTCAACTTCCGCTGAATGTTTAAGGCCCTGTTGCTACCTCTTTTTGACCGGCTAGACGATCAACTTCCTGTAATGTTATGTTGATTTCTCCTACATCTTCACTGGCTCTTATTAGGTCACTATCGAGACAATTGCCCAACTGATCTGCTCCCCAGGCGAACCGATGATTTGTCACGTGAAAGGCGTCGAAGCGACTCCCGTCTCATGACTCGGGACGGTATTTTTTTTCGTCTGGTTTTGAAAACAAAAACCAAATGTACTAAGCTTGAGTCTTTTTGTGGTTGCTTCTCCGGATACAGTGTTTCGCGAATTGCTTATCCTTTTCGTTAGCGGTGCCACTACCTACCACTTATTTAATATTGTCACTTCCAGGTCGGTGGCAATCATCACCCGGAATCACAACTGGAGAGTACTGTACGAGCTGCCCTCTGTGGCAAGCTCCGAAGGCCCATTTCTCAACAGGGGTCCAGACCTGATCGCCAGCCAGCCAAGCCAATGAAGGTGAGTGTTTAACAAGCCAAGTCGTGTATGTGGATCGTTATTTTCGGCTAGGACCAACGATATTGTGAGCGAGCGCGATGATAGGGTTGTGTGTTTCTTTGCGCTGTTTGAGATCGCCCGATATATAGGCTCGAGCCCTGCTTTTGTGACCGGTATGAAACAAGTAAAACCAGCAAACGGGACGCCTTCTTTCTGCTTCTGGCCGAAGACGAAGAGCCATTGAACTGCATGATCTACATGGCGGTTATTAGTGATTCGCACAGTCTGCCACTTTTCTTTCGTGTCCATCAGCGTCTTCAGGTGATGTTGCGCTCTGGTAGCCTGTCCTGTTTTCTTGTCGCCTTGTTTTAAATCCCGCTATTCACTACCCGTGCGTTGTATTTATTGATACCAGTCATGGAACTCGGCCCCGCTGACACCTTGTCCATCTTAAAGTTGGCCGAGGACAAGGAACATGTTTCGAAAACGGACCTCAAAACACAGTATAAACGGATACACGTGGACTTTGCCAACAAATCTTCACTGCAGGTTTTTATCCCCGTTCCTTGGAGAAAGGGACATGAGGGAAGCGGCACAAATAGTTGATTCCTCCTTGTTCGCAATCCAACGGCTAGCAGTATAATATTGGCTTTTCAAATCTACACAACGTGTCGACTTGGGAGCACCGGCTGGCAGACTCGGAGATCAGGATCACCGCCCCTTTTGTTTTGAGATCTGCCAAAGTCTGTACGGGCAGCCTTGCCAGAAAGGGAGTGCTTCAACTTGGCCACTTACGGCCGAGATGTGGTTCGGACGCGGTTTCCGCTCGGTACTTTATACTTGACTTCATCTCTTGTCTCCCTTCCCACTTGGCTAAGCAACAAGTGCCTTGGAGATCATTGTATGCTTACCTTGTTTCTGCCCTGCATCTGAGCAGCCCCCTATCTCCGGAGCCCTAGACGGATGAAATGCGTTGATAAGTCGATGCCCCGGCCCACCCTCGAATAGTCCCCAGCCCAACGACGGCAGATCACCATATATTCCCCAAGTC
>JASAOQ010002794.1:4344-15459 GCA_031306065.1 Pseudopyricularia cyperi | reverse complement strand
GAGAGAGAGAGAGAGAGAGAGAGAGAGAGAGAGAGAGAGAGAGAGAGAGAGAGAGAGAGAGAGAGAGAGACGAACGGCAATGAAAGACATATATATACATGGAAAACGAGGGGCTGACGACCTCATCTTCTCAATTTTTAGTGCATCCATCGCCCCCATCGTCCGACTGCGATACCTCCTCCTCATGAACGACGCGTCCCGCTTCATCGAGCACCTGGGCATCATCCTCGCCTGGGCCGTGGCCGAGGTCGGCATCGGCCTGCTGGTCGCCAACCTCCCCGCCTGCCGCCCGATCCTCGACCGCGCCCTTTCGCGCCTGACGTCCCTCACGGGCTCCAGGAGCAGGTCCCACGGCAACATGTCGGGCGGCGGCGTGGCGGGCGACATCGAAGCCGTCGGCGGCGCGGCGGGCAAGAACAGCTACCTCGAGCTCGGGGAGCGGGACGGCGTCAAGGCCAAGCACGGCGCCGGCGCGCCGTCAAACTTTGGCGTCGAGACCCGCATCTACGGCAGGAACTTGGACGTGGCCGGGAGCAGCGAGAGCCTGGGCGCCGCGGACGCGGCGAGCACGACGAGGATCCTGGGCGGTGGCGGCAACGGCATCGGCAACGGCAACGGCAGACAGGCTGCCATTCGTGTGCAGACGCACTTTCAGGTTGATGTCGAGGACAAGAGTTATCCTCTTCGGTCATGAGCAGCCAACCCGGGTTGAACGTGGCATGACACTTTGGGAAGTAAACTGTGAACCGGCTTATCCCTTTCCCCTCCCCGCTAAAGACTGCAGAATCTCACATCGAGGTGCACATGTAAGAAAAAGTAATAGGGTTGTTAATCATCAGAAGTTCGTTGGGTATTGGATAGACAAAATGAACCATGTACAAGAATTAAAAAAAGGCGGAGTCAAGACAAAGCAATGCAATCTTCTCTCTAACCAGCAATTATGGTCACTTTCTTCAAAAGCCTCCCTGGCTTGCCTTTCAGCACGGCAACCACTCGGCGTCTTGGTTCCTGATCACCTTGGCCGAAGCCACGGCGCCGAGGAAGACGCCGCCGAGAACTGAGCAGAAATACCCGACGTTCATGGTCATGACTGCGAGCATACTACGCGATGAAAGAAACGGATGACGAGTCAGTACAAGGTCCTTTTTGATGCGCAGACAAAAGAGGAAGAAAAAAAAAACTCTAGAAAACTAAAAGCGAAATAGCAATTGGTAAAAAAAAAGAAAAAAAAAAACACTCAAGCAAAGAAAACGGGAAAAAAGACAGGTAAGAACTAACAACGTACATGAGATATCCCAACGCCGCAACCAGGACGTCGTAGAGCGCCTTCTCCAACGTGACGAGCCATCCCGGCAGGCCCTTGGCCAGCACGTGGCCCTCGGTCGCCGACGACGACGCCATCTTGAGGTGAGAGGACGAGACGCGCCACCGCCTGCTCTCGACGACGGGCCTGAAGGCGAGCACGAGGCGGGCGACGGTGGCGAGGAGGACGAGGAAGACGCAGGTGGCCGCGTACTGGCCCGCGCTGGTCGGCCACCACGCCTTTACGTACAGCGGCGTTCTCGTCGTTGCCTGGAAGACCATCATATTTGTGGAATTCGGGGAGAGAAAGAGAGAGAGAGAGAGTAAACCTCGTCGCAGTGGTTGTCGTGGTGCGTGGTGTGTCGCAAGCAGAGGGGGGCGGGGTGGAGGATATCGAGAGAAAGCAAAAAAAAAAAAAAAGACGGGCAGTGACAGGGCGTCCGATTCCGAAAGGTTTGGCTGTGTGAACCTTTTAAAAGCAACGTAGCCGGATGCGGGCGAAAAGCCCCTCTAGACTCCCAAGAGTTTTGGGTTTGGCGAGCCTGTCGGCGGACACCTGACACGGGTCTAGACTGCAGAGTCAGGCTTTGGTCGCGTCTTGTGTTTTCTTTGAAGAACCCAAGGTTTTCTTTGTGCTCGATGGCGCGAGACGGTCGAGTCGGGATGATTCGTTTTGGATATATGTTTGCAAATCTTGGAACAAGCACAAAGAAGGAGAGGGAGAAGATGGGAAGGAGATGAGCTGTGAGGCTTGGGACACTGATCTTGACAGGGAGTCGAGTTCCCTTTTTCTGGTGCCGCCGGCTTTGTTCTCACGACTGGGCGACCAATCTATGCGGGCAATGATGGTGTAGAAGTGGTCAAGGACGGCTTGGAGGTGAGGCGAAGGGCGAAACCCCAAAGGGAGGTTGGGGTGATTATCATCATGGCTTTTTGAGCTTACCACATACATTCCAGAGAACATGATTGCGTTGGTGCTCCCTTGCTCGACAAGGGATAGTAGATTCCGCTGCTCTGGGAAAGGAATTAGCTTGGCATGACAATATTTAGTGATGTGGGCTGTCCCATATGAAGCGGTAGATCAGATCACAGACGGAAGAATGGGTTGCCCTTGTACATACAATATTGGATTTCGCAATCAACCTTGAGATCAAAATGACCGTGACAATGCTGATAATGGGGGCTGTCGAAGCGGAATGTTGCCCTGGATCGACGAACACGGCCTGAAATTAGGTGTGTGAATGCTCCCTTCTTTGCGTGGGCCGCATCTGGGATATTCGTTCCAGCAATTGCTTGAGCTTGGCTGGAGTTGAGATGATTCATGCTGCCTAAGCGTTCACTGTTCATGGAATGCGGTAGGGTTTAGGGATAGCTTTGTCCTCATGACAACGAGGCTATATCTCACAGGAAATTCACTCTTCAAGTCGTGGACGTTTCGATCTTGTTCCCCATAAAGACTGTGTGACTAGGTCAGCAAAAAATGATAATGCAATTAAGAGAATACAGCATGAGTGAGAAAATATAGGCAAGATTACATGCAGTAAACACAAAAACGCAACAAAAACCAGTAGCTCCCAACTCCGTCGCCGGCCATGTCGCGTCAGGTCTCGGCTCCCTTCTCCCGTCACGCCGCCCACGAGCTCAGTCGGCATACGAGACCAGGTGGCTGACAAGGTGCCAGTCTGCACCGGCGTTCTGCCTCCAGCACGAGTGGACCATGGCGTCGACCTGCTCGGGCCCCTTCTTGGTCTGCCTGAAGAGCGCGATCCTGTACAGGTTGGCGACGGCCATCAGCCCGGCCTCGACGACCTGCTTGTCGTCCCCGATCTTGAAGCCGGCCCACTTTTCGCCGTGCTTGAGCTGCTTCATGATGTCGTCCTTGCACTCGAGCATCTCGTCGGTGCCGAAGCTGACGGGGTTCAGCATGACGCAGTCTTCGGCGATGTACTCGCCCGCGGTCCGCGGCTCGTCGCAGATTGCCCGCCACAGCAGCGTCTCCATGTTGAGCGCGTCGGCGTGGTTGCGCCGGCTGATGGTGTTGAGGGGCTTCTTCTTGGGCTCGTCGTCCTCCTTGGACGCGGGCGACTGGGTGGCGGAGCGTCCGTTGGTGAGGCCGAGCATCGTGGGCATTGTTTTTTGTTGAGTTTTTAGATGGGGAGGTAAAGCGATGCAATTAGGTTGAATATTATGGCTGAGGATGCGATGATTCCTTGGTGTTTTCAGATTCACTCAAGAAATGGTAGTATGTATGTGGTGATCAAACACGGCGGCGCAGCAGATTAATGGCTAGATGAACGATCAATTGCAATCTCCCACCGTCACGACGCAGGTCTGAAGACGTTCTATAGGCATTTATTTCATCCTCGCCCGTCAGATCTGCTCGGATTTCGTCACTTCGCCGTCGTCCGAAAACACACCAAAAACAGGATCTCCAAACCAAAGGCGCTGACGTCAGGCCCCCCTTGCGTCCCGCCTCTGCCTTGATGAGGGGGGGAACCCCGGGGGGCTTTTTGCAACCCGGGGGCGTCAAAGATGCCCGATTGGCTGGGGCAGGGCTGAAGAAACAAAATGCCGTCCCAAAATGTTGCGGTTCTAGGCCCTTTGGCCGGGCGGGTTTCAGTTGCGCACATCGGACCAATATCAAGCTCTCCTTATACTTGGGGCCTGTGAAGTCATCGGCCGTGGATGGGACAAGACCAGGTCACGTGGCTATGCCATCCCGAGGGACTTGGCTGCATCCGCTCGATAGCGCCATACTTTGGCAGATGAGCATCTTCTCACAAGGTTGGGAAGACCCGAGTTCACGGCACCACTGAGTCAGCAACGACAGCTTGTTCCCGATCAAGAAAGATATGTTTGGACCAGAGTAGGATAATTCCGACTGATATTGCAGTCACACGCCGCCAAAGGAGCCCGGGAAAGATCTCTGGCTACCACTGTCCGCAAATTAATCACAAAGATGAAAACACACTATGATCATGATTGAAGCCAGAAATGGAACTTTCGGATACTCAGATGCGTGAGCCGTCATCATCGACAGCCAGACGGTAGTCCTTGCCACTTACGACCATGTTCAGGCTGTTCCGGGTGGTATAACTGGGAACGCAAGGTGGATGCTGATGCTGATGTTTGTTTTTGGGGGTCGTCCGGGTACCGCGGGAGTATCGTCCCCGTCTCCTGGGAGGACAACATCAAGCGGGATCCGGCGGTAGTGGCGCAGCGAGTGCCACCAGATTAGCAGCTGCAGTTCGCCGGCTAGTCCAGGGGACGAAGAACACAGAGTTCCCGGGTGGTGAATCGAAGTGAACATGGTTGAAGAGCTCCATTCCTGTAATGGTTGAAGCTGCAATAAAGTAGGTAAAACCACGGGCATGACTTAAGACGGGAAGGACAGGCCTTTTGAAGCTCTTATGTCCCCATGGGTCCCAGCCCATATTCTAGATGGTGTTTATCGTTTGTTTCCATTTGTGAACAAATTGATCCGAGTAAGCTGTATCGTGTTGGTGCAAATCGCGCTCAAGCAAAGCTATAAAACCCGCTTTCATGCCTTCTGACGTGCCGGCTTTGTACAAAGACAGAGCATTCACCCAGCATACTAGCGCGTACCAGGGCCGCAGAGACCAGAATTGCGAGTAGTTGGCCAGCCCAAAGCCCTGTTTGAGCGGTAAAATGCGAGGTCTGGAGTGGACAGCCCAGGCCCGGCCAGTCCTACCTCCAGTCACGCCATGCCAAGATCAACGCATCAGAGCTTTCACCCTCTGACAGCTCCCAGCCATATGTGGCACAAGTCGATTTTGATCTTGCCGATGGTGAAGAAACGGCGGAGACACGCTCGTTTCCCATGTCTAAAGCCTATTCCAGTGGGGGCGTTGCTGGGAAAGCTGACCAAGCTGTCTTTGCCAACGCCGCGCCATTTGTAGTCACCGTGGGGTCTGGCAAAGAGAAAGGAAAGCCCGTCCTTATCACTGCCGATGAAAAGCTTGCCGTAAAAGTAAAAGCAATGGCAGCGGAAAGCTCGAGGCCTATGAACGTAGTCTTTTGGTCCAATGCAAAAGCTTCTGCCGCGGCTGAGGCCGACAACGATGGCAAGGCGAGATGACCTGCAGATCTCACGATGCTCGAGGTTGCAGATGCAAGAGGACCACATGTGGCTTCTTGGGTTCCTGGTCTTCTGGCAATGCTTATTCCAGAGGGTTCGTACTACGTAAATCTAGCGGTCTCAGGGCGATGTGACAAAAGATGAAAACGGAAGCTCCGATAACCCCTCTCATCAGGCATGCTGTCACCTTGAGCTTCTTCCAGTACAACTGACACCAGTTTGTAGTATTTCCCTTCATCAAAGTGAGTATCGCAAGCAAAATTTGGTTTTTTTTTCCAAAGCGTGGTTGAGCTCTTGAAGCCGGATTTGAAGATTCGATGAAAAAAAGGCAGATTAAACAAGCTGGTTCCTGTCGACTCATATATCTGTGCGAAGGCTACTACAAGATTACCCATCCAGTTGGATACTTAACTCTATACTAGGATTTTGAAATTGGCAGGGTGCTTCCAGAGAGACTGCGCTATGTTTAATACAGATTCTTTCCGATTAAGCAGAAAATATTCGCTTAAACATGAAACACTTTAGCCTGCCGTTTACACCAGTTTCAAAGGCGTGCTGTATTCATTGAAATCGGGAAAATGAATTAGGGCGTCTTCTTGACTTAAGATCCCTTATTTTGTGCTACTGCAGCTTGGGAAACCTATATTAAGAGGTCAAAGATAGCTTTGTCAAGATATCAAACTGAGAGCAAAATACGGACATTGACTAGTAAAGGCTGAAAAGCCAAAGAGGAGGCAAAGCGTTGTTTTACCGCAATCTATGCTCCATCCTGCAAATACGCTGTTTCTGCTTATTCAAGATCAAGCAGGATCTGCCTTGAAACTTCATCCCTTTTTGACATAGAACACCATCGTAGTGAAGAGGCTATTTTTGCTAACTTCAACTGATGAGACAAAGAGGCCGTCCACTACATCAAACATCTGTGCCACGGATGAAAACACCGGTGTGCGCGAGATTATATCCCATTCGCGTTGGCCCTTTTCCACCGCGAAACGCGTGTGAATACCATGGTGTACTTCTGGTACCTCTGCGCGCACTCTGTCGAAAGCCATGAGCGTTGCGGCATCCGAAACCGAATCGTAAACAATCGCATCAAGGTCGTGCAAGTCTTTCCCAGCCCGGGCCCAGATTAGAGGCATCATTCGGCCCAGCGAAAGCAAGGGCTCCGTATTGAGATGCCCCCAATATTCGAAAACGACAAGATCGCTTTGCCGTTCGTGCGTCCAAATCCGAAAAACTGCGATTTTTTCGTCGTTGCGCCAGACGACCCATCTGTTTTGCTCATTATGGACTTTGTATCCCAACAGTTCGAGTGCATCTCTGTTGTGCTCCACCACGGCAACGTCTTGGTTGGGTTGGTGAGCATTTTCAAAGTCGTCGATCAAGGCGCGTTGTTGAAGGACATTTCCTGACGTGGTCGTTAGCAGGGCCAAGAAAGTGTAGAGTAAAAGATTAAACAAAGGCATTTTGAAGACAGCGGAAAGCTAATGTTTGGCATTATAAACACAAATCTATAGCGCAGTCGCAGGAACGGGTTATATAAGTTGTTCATGGACGGCAATTACGCTAACCGGGTTTATGGACTGTTGGCACAGGTTCTAGTCTAGAGATTACATGAAATTAAACCATTTGCTGCGTTTGTCACGCTTTTTGTATAAATAGGTTGAATGAAAACTTTTACCAAAGACATTAACGGTGTCGTACATTGTGAAGAGCTTCAATATTGCATTTTCACTCGCCAAGCAAAGAAGTGCGTACCAGGGAAACCTAGGTTGATCATTTTTTGATAATATTGTCATTCAGAGTAAGCTTTAGTGTTTGTCGTTAATCTAAAGTTGAGAAGTGCCATACCATCTTGGGTGTTTCCTAATATTCTTTTCTATATAGCCAACATCGTGTTTTGATTACCTCAAATTAGAATTGAATGATTGACAGGATACGTTTCCATAGCGACTTTGAACTTACCCGGTTGTTTAGCTCACTGCTCACTTCAGTCCCATGCACCTTTTTCGGCTTAAGGACCATTTAAAAGTTCGATCCCACGGATGGTCTACCAAATCAGTGTTTCCGCTTCGCTCATCAACATTTTCTAGTGCTGCGGGCTCGAATCATTGCAAACCCAGCGAGGACGACAGCTCTCAGTATTGAGACACCCATAGTCCTGCCCGAAACCCTCATCCTTTCTGCAGGTTTTATTCAAAATTGCCCCCATGCAGAACAGCGAGGGCGGCAGGTGCTACGCGGCCTCGAGGCCGTGGTCAAGACGGAGACGAGTCACCGATGAACAGGAGAAGCAGTACGATGCGAAAAGGACTTGCCTGATACGCTTTTGCTACTTTTACCGAAAATATATCTGCAAGTACCAAATTGCTGTTCATCATAGTATATTTCATCGCTTAGGAAAATAGGTTCGTGGCAGTTCATGGTATTTCAACAAATGCTGGCCGGCTTTATATGCGTAACCAGGGTTTGTGTGTACCTCTTCAAGGAGGTTGCACTGGCCAAGTAGTTTCACATACCAAGTTGACGTCCGTCCGTCCATCTCAGGCTGCGTAAAGCTCGCTCCAGCTGGCTCAAGAGAAGGAGATTTCTACCTAGTCTCAGTAAGTCCGTACCAGTTCATGACGGTGTCACTCTTAATCCATGCGTTTACGACGCTCGCTGGCACTGCGTCTCCGATCTGAGCAGAGCAAGGACGGGAATAGACTGGGAGCTGCATGGGGAAAGGCTTTTTTCAGTCCAACGCGTTCGACCCCATTCGTGTGTGCTAGATAACAGTCTAAAGTGTTGTTAGGTAGCGAACCCCGCTGTTATCATCATCATTTCACCAACCCAAGCAGACATTGATGCTCCAGGCAGAGAGTGATATTAGCTCGTCGGAGACTCTGTTCCATTGCTACCTGTCTTTTAGCCTTGGCAATCGCAGTTCCACCGCATGGACTACCCTCCACCTTCTTCTTGCCGAATCACACCTGAGCGGTACATCGAGATAAGAGATGTAAAAAGGAGAGAAATCTTAGACCCAAGACTTGTTTCCGTGTGAGCTTCCAACAACGTTCCCTCCCCTTCCTTGTATCCCACAAACAGCAGCTAACGTGATGCCGGACGGATTGCCGGCTTAATCCTCAAGGTTGCTGGTGACCTTGGTAAACTCCCCCTTCTATAGTTTCGTTTTCCAAAAGATCCCGTTGGTTTCATTGAAGCCATGCTTCACCCAGGCTTCCTCTTTGACGTGGTACAAATTGATATACCTTCCAAAGTAAGCGTCTTTGTAAATTGCCGCCAAAATACTTCGGTGCCCCAGCTCCAATGCTTTTTCTTCGGTCAAATCGCAGCGGTATTCTGCATCGAATACGCCGCAGGCAAAGGTTTAGCCTGATCCAACGCAAAATAAATTCCCAGGTAAGCGCGTCCCATCCGAACCTATTTAGTAAAACGCAGGACCCTCCTTTCTAGTAACGCCGGCGTATATGGAACCGACCGAGAGATCCCTACCTTTGTATTTGTATGAAAGGTTGGCCAGTATTTTGGAGGTTGCAGCGACGGAAATACGGCGTTTGTGAGGGAATTCGTATAAACGGCATTGCATGCCCAGCTGTGAAAACCAATATTGGCAATCGGCCGCGCCGCCCGCCAAAATGCCGAGGAGGCGGTCGTTGATTTCAATGACCTTTTTCACGGTCTGCGAGGCGACCCAGCTTCCGGCCGAGGCTCACGAGTCTATGGCTACGATGATGCCGCCCTAGGAGCGGAATGCGAGGGTGGTGGTGCCGTGGGCCATCTTGATGGGGCAGTTTGGGTTCGAGCGGTCGTCTGTCGCGGCCCGGAGCCAGGAGGTGGGCTGAGCCGGCGGGACGAGATTAGACAAGGACGATACAAAGTCTGAGAAGAAGGGGGAGGGGGTCATCCGGCAAGGCCATCTTACCTGGGCCACCGGGGGCATGGCAAACTTGAAAGAGAGCGGAGATTCAACATTATTCAGTCCGTCTTGCTCTTCTTCGTGTGCCTGAGGATGTGTAGCTGTACTGAGCCACAATCCTATCCATGGTTAACGAGGATGCAAAGTGGAAGCAAGTGCCCAGGTTGGTAACCTTGTGATTGCTCATCGAAGGAAGAAGTGCGTAGTGAACAAGGCGAGCGAACGAGGCTCATCTGGCTGAGAGGTTGTTTAACACTTCGAACCCAATCATTTAGTGGATTGACGAGACCAAAGGGTCGCCGATACCTCTGTACTCGAACTTGAGAGCAAAGCAGGATATTTAGGCAGTCCCCTTTACGGGCCCTTTACTATAAGTCGCGTATGCACATGAAATCTTGACGGCCTGTGGGTTGCTCATCAAGGGTAAGGGTCACAACCTGGGGTCTGTATCGTCACAGTGAGCGTATGTCTTAGATGCAATTTTCAACCCTAAGTCGGGTAAATAATGCAAAAGGTTGTGATAAGTATAACTGTTTATCAAATGACGGTAAAACCTTCAATAGGGAAAGCCCGTACTTTTTCACGCAAAGGGATTACGCTACCATGCCCGTAGCTATACTATCCCGGATTCGAGCGGATTACCGTGGTGGGTTGCATAATCTAAAAATTTAATACCCCAGTCCATAGCAGAGGTTGCTACAATACACAGAACTCCCACCATTATTAACACACGTTGTCCAACAGTCGTCAAAATCAACGTAGTCGTAATCTTCATCGGGGTCGGAAGACGCGTCGGTATCAGAATCGGCGTCGGAGTCCGTGTCGTCGCGACGCTGCAGGTGAGGTTTTGTAATTTGATTGGCCAAAGGCAATGTTTTAACAGCAATAGTACTGCCAACAAAAACCAACGTGATAAAACATTTCAAATTCATGGTAATAACAATATTGGGACAGTACAGAAGTTGGATGTTAGGTTTTATCAAATAAACATATAATCGAGGGATATTTTACGGCTGGAATCCTTTAGCGATTTTGAGCGGTGTGCCTAACAATAAGTTCTTTTAGTTTTAAAGGCGGTAGCTGATAAAAACAACAGTCCTTTTGTCCAAGAACTAGACTAGCCGCTTGTTTTATAGTCTTATGGTTAGCAACAGCCCTTTTTACGAATGAAACCAAACATTATTATGAAGTTTAGTTCTCAATAGCTTTTGAAACGAAGATAATCACACAGATTATACGCTAGGTTATATATAACAATTAGATTTATAATATGCAGAATAATAAGATAATAGTTATAGATTAAGTTAGTTAGCTTGAAATAACTAGTCCCAAATACTTTAACCATTGTTTTATTTGGATATAATAGTCATGATTAGTAATCTCCAATTTGAAAAGATATACGAAAGTATTAAAGAAATTATTAACATCAATGTCAGGATTAGGCCCCAGACTAATATTGAGAATTACTATTTCGCCCCACTACTTACGTCGATAACAAATGTTCCGGTGAGGTAATTATTGGAAAACCCTGATATATTAGGTATTATCAAAAGATATTCTAAGCTTTAATGAAAATGAATTATAATTAACCAACCGTTGGAAAAACGCGTTTAACTCCGGCGTTAGTAAATTCTTCACACGACCCCAAGCTTAGCTTAGCTATTCCTATTAGCGGTGTAGCTACTGCGATGGAAAAACAATTGGTAAAGTAAGTCAGGGTGCCAGTGGTTTTAATTTACATAGTTACGTTAAGGTTGGGGTCGTGAAAAAGGTCCACTAACGTCAGCTTCCAACG
>JASAOQ010002777.1:36592-47340 GCA_031306065.1 Pseudopyricularia cyperi | reverse complement strand
GAATGAGAGTGAAGGCGAGAAACTGGCAGTGGGGGGGGGGGGTTTGGATGGATGCCCGATGGATGGATGAATGATGGATGGGGGGTGGGTGGATTGGCTGGCTGGCTTTGCAATGGACGGAATGGATGGATTGGAGAACACATCTTGATTGAAACGAGCGCCAGCCGACCAACTACCACCTAATTACCTACTGTACCTACCAGCCCAGGTACGCTAATAAGATAAAAAAATAAAAATAAAAAAACAGTTGCACTGTACCCGTCGTACCTTGGCTGCAGTCCGAGGGCTGAAGTCGGGTCTATCTCGAAACGTTTCCAGACCCGGGAATCAACAAAGCTGAGATCAAATGGATTTGTTGTTAATAATTGTTATCTTAATCATCTTAATCCATTGAATATGTTACTGGATTCAACCGACGCCCTTTGCTTTCGGCGAGCTCCAGTTCCCACCTGATGGCCTCCATCGCATCGCATCACATCCCGCACGGCATCGGGCCGCGGTTCGCAATATTATGATGCAAACCGGCTGCAACGCTGCAGCTCGACAATAGGTTCTCTGCCCGATTATTAGTATAGTATGATAGCCATATTATAGGAATATCCAAATCCACGGTCCGCAGCAGTGCGCATCCGTTGGGCATATAATTAACGTGAAAAAAACTAGTCGAGTCTAGTCTGGAGGCACGATATAATAACATGCATCGTTCAGACGATTGGCGGGGCAAGGCGAGGCGCGCATGCATGAATACACTGCACCGTGCCTATCTATCTTTTTGCCGTACGCAACTACGTCTGTATTAGCGACCGCCTCTAATGGCTGATTTCGGGCCTTGGTGGGTGGATTATCGATGTTACAGCCACTCGATGGGTTAGGTTAATTACCAAAAAGAGGCTCTCTCGCCCTCCATGCGTTGCCCAACAACTCCCACACGGCTTTGATAGTCTGGCCTCCTGCATCCACAGCCAGTCAGCCACATCGGGGGGCATTGTTCCGATAGTCTAATAGTATCTGTGTCTTTACGCCAACCAGCCACAGCTTCCCTCCGCTGCTGCCCTGTAGCCAAGACTGCAGTAAGCATAAAGTATTACCGAATAATCATATTGTTTGAAACTTTCGCTGGAGGGTGGGAAAGGACATGGAGGGTTTACTCCCCCGGTTCAGGGTCAGCCACATCTCCACGGGGAGCTGCCGTCATGGCGAAAATAAAAAAGGGCATCATGCAGCTAGAGACAAAACCACCCTTCCATCTCAAAAGCCCACGCGCCTACTAAAACATAGACACGTGCTGGGTGATATGTAAGCATGCTCATATCAGATAAACTGAAGCTCTCACGTGTCCACGATCCCCCTTGTTCATCCCCCCCTCCTCATCAATCCGGAACAGGGTGTATTAATCATACCTCTACCTCCTGAGTTCCTGTCCATCATCCATAGGGTAGGGGAGGTGATAAGGTAATTTAGCTTAGAAATCGGTGTTTTGTAAACGCATAACCCCGAGTGTGCTCCGCAACCCATCAAAAAGCTCCCATGCCACCGGGAATGGGGTCGTTCGTTTCGTAGAAGAAAGTCTACCTAACTCGGTAACAAAGCATGCACGACCGACCGATATCACCCTCGGTGCCGCTTCTCGATGATAACATCCCGAGTCGGAGTTTTCCGTAACCTTGGCTCATCTAGCGATATGGGTGTTGAAGGCACCCCTTTGACCTCGCCAAGCAAAGCACGCACCGAAAGATGTCCATACACATCGTTTGTAGTAGATACCTTTCATGTTTCGTACTTTTTTTTTTTTTTTTGCTCAAAGAGGGGGCCAGCCTTGCCTTGGGCCTGCAAACCTTTGCACATTCTACCCGCATAATAACAAAAAGCAAAGTTGAACGATGCATTCGCCGACGCCACATTCAAGGAGCCACACACCAAGGGAGCTCAAATACTTGTTTGCTTAGCCGTCATATGCATATGTTCATTCCAAGGAATCAGCAAGGTACGAAAAATGCGATGCAAAGTACCTTTGAGTAGTAATTAATCAATAGTAGCACCGCCAAATCCGGAAGCTCAGCTTTGGGCAGTCGTCGAGGGACAGAAAAGGTCTCACCCCGAGTCCGGGCGCACGCGTGGCAACGTCGTCCTCCGCATCATCGTCCATCCTGTCGCGGTGCAACGACGTACAAAGGACGTACCGTATCTGTAGGTGCCTCATAAGTGATGCGTATCTTGTGTTTTTTTTTTTGTTCCCCTCGACGCACTCACCATTATAAACTTGGCGGGGATGGGCCTGGGGTAATCCTAATCCAGCCAGAAAACAAGCGCTGCTATTTGTGCTAGCATCTGCACTCGTTTTTGTGTTTCATGACGAACATAAATAACTTACCCACATTCGGAAGTCCGTTCGTGACGCCAACCTGTGCTTTGCACATCCTCCCGCTTTCCCGATCCCAAAGGTCATTCGTCACATAGGTTGTTTGCGCGGATCGGCATAAGATGTTTCACACTTAGTCTGCTACCATATTTTCTCAGCAACGCTATTATAGTAATTATCGAAACATGTACAACCTTACGCTTGGCCAGGCTTGGTAAAGGCGTAATGTAGGTTAATGATCATAGAAACATGACACAGATAGAACGCAGTTTTGTGCCTCGAGAGCTGGTGACCCGAATGGATATATATATATACACACACATCTTTCTAATAGCTCAGAATACCGTGAAATGAGTCCATGTTCACCTTAGTGGTGATGACCAAACTGTGTCAGCAAAGGCAGGAGCATGCCGAAAACGGTGGCTAATGTATCACGCAGTTGGGGACGGATCTGCTTCCTCTGCCCGCCACCATTTTCCGCGTAGCCGTTGATACCACCGTGATGCTCCTGCGCAGCACTGTTCTCCTCCTGCATGGCGTGCATCGCAACATATCTTCGTAAAAGATTAGCATGGGTGCAAGTTTTTCCAAGAGAGGAGCGCATCATGAAAACTCACAGAAATGTTCCGGCTGAGAACAACAACAGCATACCCGTCCACCACTGTCCACTTTCCCCCTCCACGTTCTGCCCCCCGAGCAGAGACAAAACCAGATACGTGGCGATGGCCCCAGCAGGTGCGGCAAGACTAAAGACAATCAGATGGCCACGCGCGACTCGCTTCGAGAGGCCCTGCTTCAGCAGAACAGAGGTGAGGCCAAAGGCGGCCGGCGCCTTGTGGATCATGATCGCAGCAAAGATAATGAGCCCCAACTTCATATTAGACGTTGTGGCAGAAGCCCCCATGGCTATCCCGTCCGCAGCCGCGTGGATGACAAGCCCGGTCGTCGTGGCCAGACTCCGGGAGTGTTTTGGCGTAGGCGCCAGGGATCCAAGAAAGCCTTGCGATTCTTCCTCGCGGTCGCCACTTGAAGATGCCAGGTTATCTAAGCTGATGTGCCTCGTTGTGGGAGCCGGTTGAAACTGGTCCATGGCCTGCCGGGGGATTCGGTCTATCAGGAACATCAGGATGAAGCCTGATGTGAGAGAAAATCCTATGAAGAATGTGGGCAGCACACGCTCGCTGTGCGCCTTTTCGCCGTCCTTTGATTTCGAATCATCGGCTGGCTTGGAGGAATCCTGTTTCGGCGCATCCTCGCGGCTGACCACGCTAGAGACATCGTCTCTCCTGCGCACAGGCTTCCCATCGGCGTCTGGCAGTGCCTGGTTTTCGGGTCTCACAGGCACGCCTATCCGAAAGAATGGCAGCCTTGGAGTGTCTCCTGTCTCTAGGTCAAGCAGGCTTCGCTTCTCAATCGGGCTCCTGGTCTCCCATACGGGAGACACTGCTCGGGCATGTGCGTGGGAGTTGGTACGGGCGGGAACGGTGGTTGAAGCGATCGCTTCGATCCCTTCCGGTATTATCACAATGAGGGACGTGCCGACAAGAATTCCAACACCGATACTGGATATCAGGCGCAGCTGTGACTGCGACAGGGTGAGTGATAGTGGGAGGGCTCCGGCAAGGAAGGACCTGCGCAACAGTGTCAGCTGAATTGAAACTATCGCAAGCGGGTGTTGCGCGGTAGTCGCATCGAGGTGTTACCTACGCCAGGGCCATCACCACCTTTGGGGAAATAGTTAGTATGGGTTTTCAGGCGAAACGGGCAGTACAGTGGGCTCGATCTAGCTATATAGATACTTACACATAGGCAGAGAAGTAACAGTAAGCCACCCATTTTGGAGGAAACTTTGGCTGAATCAGATGGTGAACAAAAAAAGGGGCTTTGTCGGGCCACCAAGCCGACGTGGTCGAGGGGATGGCTGAGGGCGAAGACAGTATCAAAGAGAAAATGCCGCGTATAGAACGAGCGAAGGCCAATCCAGAGTGGAATATCGATCTATGTTGAGGCCTTATGTCCTGCGCGGCGCATTCGAAGACGTGTCAGCGTCGCAAGGTGGCCGTTGAAACTAAAGCAAGGCACTCGTCGACGAACCCAATTGGCGACATAATACCTCGTAAGCTTGTTCGGCAAGGCATATCATTGCAGCAGCCTTTCCTTAGAGACCCACCCTCTGTCTAGATTGAGCTTCCGATTGGTTATCATGCACCCCTTTGGACCAAAATTAATTGAATGTATCCACTTCTTTCGATGTTAGCCCGCCCGAACGCGCCAACGGCTCCGTCAAACGCGTAAAGCTACCAGTTGTCTCTACAACGTCCCTCTTCACAGTCGCAGTCGCATTCCGTCCGCTCACCAATCGACGACTCCGGAAGGAATACAAAGGAATACAAAGCCATCAAGCAGCTTACTGGACTTCTGATCCCGAGTTCCTGGGAAAGGAGGCAAAAGGATTCGAATTAGCACACAGCTTGGCCGTCTTCTGCACCTAAGCAGACCAGAGCCAAGCCGGCGCATCTGAGAGATGGCTGAACCCGAGCTATGTAAGACCGTCGTGACTGACTCTGCCATCGCCGGACCTTTCACTAAAGAATCTTTCAGGGTCCGCTGAGGCGAACTCGGCATTAGAGTTGAGCCTTATTGAGCCAGCAAAAGATGGCCTGACAACAGTGACACGATTCCATCCAGCCTTCACATACCCCCTCTTTGGGGAGGAGGAGCGCATTTTCGGCTACCAAGACCTCAAGATCAGCCTCCGCTATCATGCCCCCGACATGCGTCCCAATGTCAAGGTCACCTTTGCAAAAAAGTTCAAGTCGATCGGCGAAACCCAACCGACGGATATCGACGCCTTGCTCAGGGAATACCTGCCGCCTGGTATGTTGCTAAATCGAGGATTTGCTACTCATTGTCTTTGCAGATGCTAACACATAGTGATTGGCTCTTTGCAGTCGCGTTTGCTGGCAATCGTGACTTCCAAGATGCCGTGCGCCTGCTGCCAGCTGACTGGACGCCCCCTGGCGATGTCCTTTCAGAATTCGATGGCTCGGACGGCACCAAGTTCGAAATTCGCCGATGCAACCTCGCCGATCCAGCTACACGGCAGATCATAGACCGTGTTCAACTACTGATCTTGCTGTTCATTGAAGGCGGCAGCTACATCGGCACTGACCCCGGCGACTCACTCGACCGCTGGGATATATTCTTCCTATACCACAAGAAATTATCCAGAGCAGAAGGTACATCTCAGTACCAATTTGCGGGATACTCAACGGTCTACAAGTTCTTCCCACTTAGACGCTACGCCCTGGAGCCCAGGAAAGAAGCACACGAGAACCTCGAGCTGCCCTCGGAAGAGTTCAGCTTGTCAAGTCTTCAGAGCCGCACTCGCATATCTCAATTTCTCATTCTTCCCCCATTTCAAAAGTCAGGCAACGGATCCCGTCTCTATCGCACAATATACGAGTACTGCCTGCGCGACCCCAACGTCATTGAGGTCACCGTTGAGGATCCCAACGAGGCGTTTGATGATATGAGGGACGTGACAGACCTTGACTTTCTGCGCCAAAAACCAGAGTTCACCAGCCTGCGTCTCAACACGGATATTGAGATTCCGAAAGAGGGAGCGGCCCCGCGTGGCGTAGTCGACGAGATCAAAACGGAAGAGACGCGCTGTCTCTACAGGATCGCACCAAGGCAGTTTGCGCGAGTGCTCGAGATGCACCTTATGTCGAAGCTTGCAGACTCGGTGAGGCCAACGCTGGCAGGCAATGATTTCGTTGCCAAGCCTACCAAGGCCGAAGCACACGAGTATGATTTGTGGAAGCTCTTCGTCAAGCAGAGACTTTACCGGCACAACAAGGAGGTCCTGAGCCAGCTTGATCGTCGCGATCGCATTGACCGGCTTAACGAGACGCTGGGCAGTGTTGAACTCGAATACGCTCGCATCCTGGCTCTTGCGGACAGGCGGACACAGGCCACCACCTCCTCTAGCACCAAGCGGAAGCTTGTCGACGTTGAGGATGAAGCGCCAGGGCCCAGCTCGAGCAAGAAGGTACGGGTTGAGGACGTCTAGTTGCCAACGACGTTGGGTCGACCGCGCAGCAGGCTTCTGGGGTACGATATTGCTCACGAGTTTTGGCTGGGATTTCGTAAAGCACAGCTGCTCTGACCTTTGGCTGCAGGGAGCAGCAGGTTATGATACCCATGGCAGCCGTTGCTTTGATTTTCTCGCCACACGTTTGTACTGTACTGTAGTCAAAAACTCGATTTTCTCATTAGTTTCCACAGGCGAGACCGAGTTAGGTTAGTGCTGCCACTGCTGATATCTGGGCGTTCCCGCAATCAATACATCGCCATCCTAAACCCTCCTTCTGACCGTGCTGCAGCACATCTATTGACGCATCGGCCTCGTCCCGTTCACCCCCTTCACGCCTTGACCCAACTGACTTGCAACGACGGTAGCCTCCCTCACAGCTCGAGCAACTGTACCCCTCACGATACCCTCCTCCAGTACCAGGAGTCCACCGATAGTGCAGCCTCCAGGCGTGCTGACTTTGTCTCTGAGAAGGGCGGGGTGGTCACCGTGCTGCACCAGCGCGGCGGTTCCCTTCATCGTCTGGGCCGCCATCCTCAGCGCCTCAGCCCGCGGCAGGCCCATGGCCACGGCGCCATCGACGGCAGCCTCCAGCATCAGGGCGAAGAAGGCGGGGCCCGAGCCGCAGAGCGCTGTCGACGCGTCCATGGTGCTCGCGGGCAGGTACACGACGTCCCCGATCCGCTTGAAGATCCACGTCACCAGACTGGCGACCTGGGCAGGCAGTGGGGGGTCCGAGGTTGCGATGACGGTCATGCTCTCGCGGATCATGGACGCCGTGTTGGGCATGGCGCGCACAATGCGGCAACGGTTCTCGCCGGCCTCATCGGACCCCGCCGCCGCAGCCGCCTCCGCATCCTCCAGATGGCCCTCGATCTGCGCGACCGTGACGCCGGCGCATATGCTGACGAGCAGCTTGCCGCGCAGGGCCTCGGCGATCCCCTCCTGCCTGAGCACGTCCCCGATCATCTGGGGCTTGCAGGCCAGCAGCACGACGTCCGCCTGCCGGACCGCGGCGAGGTTGTCGTTCTGCACGACCGTGACGGCCGACGAGTGCTCCCACAGCGCCGACTTGACCTTCTTGGCGCTCTCGGGTCGGCGGACGCACGCGATGAAGCGGCGTGGCAGGCGGTCTGGCACCCCGGCGGCGTGCACCGGGGTCGAGGTGCCCGAGGTCGGGGCCGACGGGACGCCCAGGGTGCCCCTGGCCGACATTTCCTGGAGCGATGTCAGGATGCCGGACAGGATGGCGATGCCCATCGTGCCGCAGCCCAGGACCGTCATGGTCAGCTCGCCGTCTGACGGGGTGTCGAGCATTTTTTTTGACTTGATTAGGGGGGGAAAGTTGGTTAGTGGTGTTTGAAGCAGAGTGGTCAGACACGATGACAATCCGGGAAAGAGAAGGGAAAACGGAACATATATCGCTTATTTCATAGAAGCATCTAACATACTTGGATTGTTTCTCCGAAATTTGACCTCTTTATTCCAAATACAGTTCCGCCGTTGTTTTCGGTGATGGTTCTTTAGGTTCCAAGGGCAAGAGTTTTGTTAGTTTATGACCCCTCACCATTGGTGTGTCGAGTCGAGTGAAAGTTGGGATGCGCCGCGAGCACAAACACTTCTTGGTCCGATAATCCCCAGTACCCCGTGCTAATGTCCTTTCAGAGGAGAGAAAGATGCAGAGCTACCAGGTAGATGATAGGCCTCCAATGCCACTCACCAGCTTTCCCAAGATTTTGATAATAGTAGGTAGCTAGCAACTTAGGTATTTTGGCCGATCACGGAGTAGTGGCTGTTCAAGCACTGTGCAGGATCTACAATCTAGACGAGTGGCTCCAATTTAATGCAGGTACAGGCCTATCTTTGTACAGTGCTGGAAAACAGTATTTCTTTCGCCAACTGCACTATTGATCAGTTCCACCAGACGAACTGCACCTGTTTAGCTACTCCAGCACGCAGCACTCATGCTAGGTCAGGCCAACCGCACCACGATAAAACACAATATTCTCATCTGGTCCAGAACTAATTCACACAATCTAAATAACAGACATATGGTGAAGTGATTTAGGCATTTCCGTCTTTGTCACATCTCAGCACAGCCTAGTCTCTTTTTATCCTCAATTCAACGAGGCTCATCCATCAAAAGGTCCTTAGGATGGCAGACCCCTTCGAGGTCCGCGTGCGCTTCAGCTCACAACTACAGAATCTCAATGCCTCGGTCACTTCTGCACAAAAAGCAGCGATTTACGCGCTCAAATACAGGGAACTAGACGAGGACTTACATTCATGCATACTTGAGCAGCTCGAGAAGGTGAGTCCCCGCACACATGTCCAATAGGCGCAGACCCCATTTCCATCAAAAAACTGACCTGACGACAAGCCAGAAACCCCCGTCAACACAAGGGCCAACATCATGTACTTCATTGAGCACTTCCTGGAGATAGCCCAGAGGGACGGCCACGTGGACTACGTGCGGATGCTGCAGCGCGACATAATCCGCGTCGTCGACGCCGTGGCGCCCGAGAACGGCTCCGGCGCCGCCAACGTCAAGGTCGTCCGGCGCGTCCTGCAGGCCCTCAAGGGCAAGAAGTTCCTCGAGGCCCAGACCGTGGCCGAGATCGACGAGGTGCTCAAAGAGCGCGAGACAGCTGCGCACTACGTCACCATGTCGTCGCCGGCGCCGGGGGATGGCGGCGGCGGCGGCGGCGACGACGACGACGGGATGGGCGACATGCCGCCCTCGCAGACCATACCCCGGGCCGGCAAGGTTGTCGCTCCGCCGAGGTTGGAGAAGAGGCAGATCGAGCAGCGGCTCGAGGAGGACCGGGAGCGGCACAAGCGGCTGCGCGAGGAGATATGGGCCATCCCTGTAGAGGGCTACGAGGCCGAGATGGAGAAGATGTGGGAGGAGACGAGCGACCTGGGAGAGGACGATCACATAATGGGAGATGAGGAGAAGGAGGAGCGTAGCGAATGGCTACGGAGATCATGCTTGCATCGAGAAGCAGAGCTCGAGACCAATGGCAAGCATAACCGATGACTAAATGCCCATATCTGGTTGTTGTTGTCACTTGTCGATTGTCAGCTGTCATTGGTTCTTGATAGCCATGGCGTATAAAATTTGCAATGTTTTTTTTTCTTTCGTCTATTGGTCTATATACCCTAAACAATGATATCCCAGTGGTAAAAGAAGGTCGGTCATACAGTCCTGCCTGCCAGTCATGTTTGTATGCAGAGGAAATCGGGTTGTCAATACATTTTGGTGTGGATATAGAACATCGAAGATTTTCATAGTTGGTGGTACATGCTGCTTCTTCTTTTGTACAAGTGATGCGATACCCGACCGGGTGAGGTTGACGTGATTGGAACAGCCGCAAGTCTACTCCATGTTGACCACGGCACCCAGCTCCTTCATGGTCGCGATGATCTTCTCCGCGTCCTCCTTGGGGACAGATTCCTTCATGACCTTGGGCGCGCTCTCGACAAACTTCTTGGAGTCGACCAAGCTCAGGCCCAACAGGCCCTTGACTTCCTTGATGATCTTTGCCTTGGCACCGGCGTCGAAGGACACGAGCTTCAAAGTGAAGACGGTCTTCTCCGCAGCGGCCGGTGCGGGCTCGTCGGCCTCTTCAGCGGCGGCGGGAGCTGCAGGGGCAGCAGCAGCAAAGCCGCCAACTGGGAGGTCGGGTATGTTCAGCCGTGACTGCAAAACCGGAGGTGAGGTTCGTTAGTTTTGCGACTTTTCATCATAGTCTGCCCGGAGCACGTGCGTATTGCTGCTGGCCCAATACCCAGGTACCAGCTGGCCCATCCAGGAGCAGGGCCTTACCTTCAAGCTCGAGACAAGCTCCGCCGTCTCTAGGAGGGTCAACTGGCTGATCTGGTCGACAATGGTGGCGATCTTTGGGCTCGCGGCCTCGGTCGAGTTGTGGCGTCTCGTTATCCTCTGCGTAGCGGCTACGCTGGAGACACGGATCGAGGGTGACACGCGCAGTTGTCGTGAGCAGCACTGGGCCGCATACCGACAGGAGATAGACATGGCTTCGGGTTTGTGGATTTGGATGCGGGCTTGGTGTCGCTGTCGGTTGAGTCGATCGGAATCGCCCGTTGTACGTCCAGATTCAATCTTTGTTCAACTGGCAGTTTTCGAGGCTTTGCAATTGCTAGACGATACGGGTGGACATTTTTTGCTCTAGCGCGACGAAGCCTGGTCTCCACTATTTCCCTTGATGTGGCTTGACTGCATTTCCATGGCCCCTGTAGTGTGGCACAGGCGTTCTGAGGATTTTGGGT
>JASAOQ010002777.1:3418-36462 GCA_031306065.1 Pseudopyricularia cyperi | reverse complement strand
AAAAAAAAAAAAAAAAAAGGCGGAGTTTTTGCGCGGTGCGTCCTGCGACGGCAAGAGAAATTTACAACAAACAGTAAACATTCTCTCTTCGCCCCAAACAAAGAACAGGCGAGGACTGTCACCCAGAACAATGGCAGAAATCGACGTCAGCCGGCAGTTTCGGTCCCTGCTTGGCGACGCGACAACCTTTGCACTGTTGCCGCCAGAACTGCAGAATATCAGTCGGTGGCGCACTTCGACCGAAATATTAGAAGCCGTCGCGGAAGCCTCACTTTTGAACCCCCGGCTCGTCGACCGCATATTCGCCCATTTTGAGCCCGTCTTCCCAGACATAGCAGCACGATGGATCCTCACTTCTTCAGCCGCGGACGGCTCGAGGATATCTCGTGCCATCTACGCTTTTGCGAGGATATTGCCGTTTGCTCCGCATCTGTCTGTCTTCCTCGAGGATTTTCTGAGCGGGCGGGGTGTGAAAATCCTAGGTGCTGCTCAGAACCTAACGCTCGTGGCTAACCCACTCAAATCTCCCCATACCGTGGAGTACTTCTCACTGCCTGACTTGGAATCGATCTTGATTTCGATATGGCGGCTTCTGAGCTTTGATCGCCAGGCATATTCAACCCTCGTGCCGACGGGTCTGGAGGCTCTCTTTCACCACCCAAAATTGCCAGTCAGATATTTGGCCATTCGCATTTTCTGCCAGCTTTTCTCGGCTTCCGACTTCACTCTCGAGGCTCTTGTCGCACGGCACATCCCAAGCACCGAGAGTCTGGAGGCTTGGTTCGATGGCGACAACGTCGACTATCTCTTCCTAACCCTCCTTGAACATGCTCGAGCCAAGCGTGTACAGGCACACCGTCTTTTGATTGCCGAGACAGTGACTACGGACTCGGATGCTGCACCAGAGTTCCCTTGCCAGAAACTGACTTCTGCTGTTGTTTCCTGGGGCAAAGCACTGACGCCCCGCCCAGCGGCAGCTTTGCCAAAACCTTCTAGTCTAGTACTCACCCCCACAACCGTCTCCAACCTCGAGCAACTGGCGGAAAAGATGCAGAATCCAGGTCCGATACTGCTCCATGGCCTGCCCGGCGCAGGGAAGACATGTCTGGTCCAGGAGGCTGCGGCAGAACTTGGCACGAGCTCCGGCCTGGTAACGCTGCACCTGAACGAGCAGACCGACGCCAAGATGCTCATAGGACTTTACACTACGGGCTCGAAGCCGGGCTCCTTCACTTGGAGGCCTGGCGTTCTCACCACGGCCGTCAGAGAAGGCAGATGGGTGCTGATTGAAGACCTGGACCGGGCGCCCACAGAGGTTATGAGTACACTGCTCCCACTTATTGAGCGTAGGGAGCTTTTGATTCCGAGCCGAGGCGACACTATCCGGGCGCCAAGTAGCTTCCGCATATTCGCCACGGTGAGGACTTCACTGGGCATGGATGGTCAGGAGAATCTTCCATCCTTTCTGGGCCAGCGATTTTGGCAACTCGTGTCAGTTCGACAGCTACCGCAGGAGCAGTTACGGCAGATAATCGACGGAAAATTTCCAATTCTCAAAAGACTATCTCCCTCAATCCTTGATGTGTTCAATGGACTTTCATCTCTGCTTCGCAATCCATCCTCGGTCTCGATCAGCCGAGGCGTTGTGGAGCGCCCAGTGAACGCTCGGGACTTGTTCAAGTGGTGCCGACGTCTCGAGCAGACTTTGACTGCAGCAGGCAGCAGGACAAGCGATGACCAGATAAGCGACACGACCGTGGACCATATGTTTATGGAAGCAGTCGATTGCTTCTTGGGTAGCATCAAGAACCCCGCCGTCAAAGATATCCTCGCCCACAAGATTGGCCAAGAGATGCGCATGCCTGCCGAGCGTGTCTCTCACATCCTTCAAGGCCGCACTCCTAGCCTAGAGGAAAGCCAGGCGCAGCTGGTAGCTGGCCGTGCGGTTCTGTCCAAGACCAGGCGGTCGAGCAGGGTTACCAAACCCAGACGGCCGTTTGCGAGCACTGTCCACGCCCGGCGTCTGCTCGAGCAGATCGCGGCGGCAACGCAGCTGAGGGAGTCTGTCTTGCTCGTTGGAGAGACTGGCATAGGCAAGACCACGGTGGTCCAGCAGCTGGCCGACTCCTTGGGCCACAAGCTGGTTGCTGTCAATCTCTCCCAACAAAGCGAAGTCGGTGACCTCCTAGGAGGGTTTAAGCCTGTCAACCCTGGCAGCCTAGCCGTTCTGCTGAAGGAGGAGTTTGAAGACCTATTTGCCGCAACGGGCATTTCGGCAGAACGGAACCAGAAGTACTTGAGCCAGATCTCCAAGTGCTTCGCCAAGGCTAGGTGGAGAGATGTTTGCAAGCTCTGGAAGCAGGCACCCAAGATGTTTGACGAAATCATCAAAGCACTGCAAGAGAAGCAGAGCAAGAGGGACATGAGTGGAGCTGAAGATCAGCCGGCAAAACGGAGGAAAACGGGAACATCCAAGCTGGACACTCTGTTGGACCTCAAGCCACGCTGGGAGAAATTCTCGGAGAGCCTTGACCAGTTCGAGATACAAATCTCCGGGGGCTCAGGTGGCTTCGCATTTGCTTTCAGCGAGGGCAACATAATCAAGGCTGTGCGCAACGGAGATTGGGTGTTACTTGACGAGATCAATTTGGCGTCCCCCGACACCCTCGAGAGCATCGCAGACCTCTTGCAGTCTGGCCCCAACGATGTACCCTCCATTCTTCTCTCAGAAAAGGGCGACATTGAGCGAATTAGGGCTCATCCCGACTTTCGCATCTTCGCTGCCATGAACCCGGCTACAGATGTTGGCAAGAGGGATCTACCAATAGGACTGCGCTCGCGATTCACTGAGCTATATGTTGGAAGCCCTGATCGAGATATCAAAGATCTAGTTGTTATCATCAAGACATACCTGCGTGGCAACAATAGCACCATCGACAAGGCCTGTGATAGGGTGGCCAACCTGTATCTGACAATCAAGAAGCTCGCCGAGGAGAAAGCCTTGGTCGACGGAGCCAACGAGGTTCCTCACTTCAGTCTTCGTACCCTGACGCGAGTGCTCGGCTATGTCAACGACGTCTCATCGATATATGGCGTCTACCGCTCCCTGTTCGAGGGCTTCTGCATGGGATTTTTGACACTTTTAGATCGGAAGTCAGAGAGCCTGGTGTTGCCAATGATCACGGAGCGCCTTTCAGAGAACTCGCCGAAGCCACCCCGAAAACCAGACGACGGCCAAAACTACATCAAGTTTGTTAGCAAGGAGAAAGATCGACAGTACTGGCTTCTACAGGGCGCAGAAGAGCCTAGAGAGCGGACTGACTACATCCGGACTCGATACGTGGAACGCAATCTACTCAACCTGGTCCGCGCCACGTCAACAAGACGTTTTCCCATCCTGATCCAAGGACCGACCTCTGCAGGAAAGACAAGCATGATCGAGTACTTGGCAAATTACAGCGGCAACAAATCCGTGCGCATCAACAATCACGAGCATACGGATTTGCAGGAATATTTGGGTACCTACGTGTCCGGAAACGATGGAAAACTGCGTTTCCAAGAAGGCATTCTGGTTCAAGCCATGCGGCAAGGCTCTTGGATTGTTCTGGACGAGCTGAATTTGGCGCCAACTGATGTTCTCGAAGCTCTCAACCGCCTTTTGGACGACAACAGAGAGCTCCTGATACCAGAAACACAAGAGGTTGTCCGTCCGCACGAGAACTTTGTGCTCTTCGCCACCCAAAATCCACCTGGTCTCTATGGTGGCAGAAAGGTTCTTTCACGCGCCTTCCGAAATCGATTCCTGGAACTGCACTTTGACGATATTCCCGAGGATGAGTTGGAGGAGATTCTTCAGAGGAGGTGCCGCAACACTTCGCCACCCGATTGTAGAAGGATAGTCTCTGTTTATAGGGAGCTGTCACGTCTCCGCCAGACCAGCAGAGTCTTCGAGCAGAAGGACAGTTTTGCGACTCTACGAGACCTCTTCAGGTGGGCCTTTCGCGCCGCCGAGAATCGGGATCAGGTGGCTCAGAATGGCTTTATGCTCCTTGCAGAGCGTGTCCGTAACGAGGAAGAAAGGAACGCCGTTAAAACTGTGATAGAGACCGTGTTCAAGGTCAAGATCGAGCCCGAAACCATCTATGACCAGCTTTTCTCATGTGAAATGAAAAAGTATGGTCTGCAAACGAACGGCCAAGGTGTGACTTGGACCAGGGCGATGCGCAGACTGTTTGTCCTCGTCTCGCAGGCCCTCCGGAACAACGAGCCCGTCATACTCGTTGGAGAGACTGGTTGTGGAAAGACAACGGTCTGCCAGCTGCTTGCTGAGGCACTCTCAAAGGAGCTGCATATTGTCAACGCCCACCAAAACACCGAGACTGGAGATCTTTTGGGATCACAGAGGCCTGTGCGCAACCGCGGGGCCATCGCCAACGGTCTCAGGGAGGACGTTTGCCAGGCTCTACATGGCCTTGGACTTCGAAGCGACGGCCCCCTCGAGAACCTGCTACGGGACTACCAAGTGCTTCCGCCGGACCAAGCGGCTCTTATACCGGAGGAAATCAGATCAAGAATCGCGCAGAACGACATTAGAAGCAAGGCGCTCTTTGAGTGGTCCGATGGCAGTCTTGTCCAGGCCATGAAGACTGGCAGTTTTTTCCTGCTAGACGAGATTTCTCTCGCCGATGACTCGGTTCTGGAAAGACTCAACTCCGTACTAGAGCCCGAGAGAACGCTGTTACTTGCCGAAAAGGGGGTTGATACCGAGTTGATCAGAGCCAGCGAGGGCTTCCAATTCTTCGCCACAATGAACCCTGGCGGAGATTTTGGCAAGAAAGAACTCTCGCCAGCCCTTAGAAATCGTTTCACGGAGATATGGGTGCCGCCACTGTCCGACAAGCAGGATGTGCTCGATATCGTGAGCTCAAAACTTGACAAGGAGTTCGCGTCGCTTGCTGTACCGATCGTGGAGTTCTCATACTGGTTTGGCCAAACCTGCAAGTCTTCTTCGGCTACCGCGTTGTCGATCAGAGAAATCCTGGTATGGGTTGCTTTCATCAACCAGTGCCGCGACCGACAGCCAAGCTTTGCACTCGTGCACGGCGCGGCCACAGTCTTTGTCGATACTCTAGGTGCCAACCCGTCTGCTTTGATGTCTACCGACCCCAAGAGTATTAGCCAGCAAAGGGAGATGTGCTTGGCGAAGCTCGGGGAGCTGCTTGAGGACAAAGCCGGTGTCGCTTCATTGTATTCCAAGGAGCCCGCGCTCCAGATCACACCCAAAAATCTTTGCATTGGCCATTTCAGCATTCCGAGAGACAGCAACCAGGGGTCGGAGCCCGAGACCGCCGAGTTTGCCTTTGAAGCGCGCACGACAAAGCTCAATGCCATGCGTGTCGTTCGCGCCCTACAAATCAACAAGCCAATTCTTCTCGAAGGCAATCCCGGCGTGGGAAAAACAACGTTGATCAGTGCAATAGCGGCCGCTTGTGGCAGGCCCTTGACTAGAATCAATCTCTCGGACCAGACCGACTTGATGGACCTGTTCGGCACAGACGTACCAGTCGAGGGTGCCGAGGCAGGCAACTTTGCCTGGAAAGATGCCCCTTTTCTCCAGGCGATGCAGAAGGGCGAGTGGGTTCTCCTGGACGAGATGAATCTGGCTTCCCAGTCGGTACTAGAAGGCCTGAATGCCTGTTTGGACCATCGCGGGGAGGTCTATATCTCTGAGCTTGACCAGGTTTTCAAACGACACCCCGACTTCCGGCTCTTCGCGGCGCAAAACCCACATCAACAAGGCGGCGGCCGCAAAGGCTTGCCAAGTTCCTTTGTCAATCGGTTCATCGTCGTCTACGCCGATGTGTTCACCGCGGACGACTTGCTCATCATCGCCTCGAAAAGAGCAAACGGGGTTTCCAACGAGGTCGTGGGCCAGATGATCGACATGATATCGACACTCGACGAGCATGTCGTCGACCAGAAGGCCTTTGGCTCGCATGGCTCACCGTGGGAGTTTAACCTTCGAGATACTCTGCGGTGGCTTGGACTCCTCGGGTCTCCAGACGCCTCGCTTTGTGCTAATCGTCCGGAGGACTTTTTCGACATTGTCATCCGCCAACGCTTTCGCACGCGTGCAGACCGGCAAGAAGTCACCAAGCTGTTCCAAAAGTCGTTCAAAAGGGCTCCTCAAGACCACAGTCTCTTCCGTAACAGCAGCTCGGTCATGACCCATGTAGGTCACGGAATTATACAGCGTGACACTGCCTCAAATCCTGACGTCAAGTTTGCCCCTTTCAATACAGCTTCACGACTTAGAGAGGTCGAATCGGTTCTGATCTGCGTGAAACATAACTTGCCATGCATCCTGGTCGGTCCGTCCGGCAGTGGAAAGTCGTCGTTACTACAACACGTTGCCGGCATGGCGGGCAAGGAAATAGTCGTCTTCCATCTCAATGCGGATATTGACACCATGGATCTCGTGGGCGGCTTCGAGCAAGCGGACCCAATCAGAGAGGTACTTGCAACACTAGTGGAGATACAGCGTTTCTTGAGGTCTCAGATTCTCTCCATAAGGTCAGAGGCCATCGGCCAGTCTCTCGAGCTGTTCCGCCTACTTGATGCCACTCGAAGCCGCAACTCCGCGATCCCTGATTTCTCGCCCATCGTGCAGGCTATCCAGCAACTCTCGTCTAGTGTCTCAGGAAACTCTCGCCTCGGAATGCTCCTGGGGCGTGCATTTGAGCAATTGAATAAGTCACTGGCCCTCGAGAATCCACGATTTGAGTGGATCGACGGCATAATCGTCAAGGCAGCACAGGCAGGTCACTGGCTGGTGTTGGACAATGCAAACCTGTGCAGCGCGTCTGTACTGGATCGGCTCAACTCTCTCCTTGAGCGTCCCGGAGGCTTCTTGAGTATCAACGAGCACAGCGGCTCAAACGGGGAGTCGAGGATCATCGTACCCCATCCAGAGTTCCGCGTGTTCCTGACCATGGACCCGAGATATGGTGAATTGTCTCGCGCCATGAGAAACCGCTCTGTCGAGATTTTTGTGGATGTCCCGCCCCCACACGTCGAGTCTTATATTCAGTACATCAGCACCGTGGAAGCCAGCATGCTCAGGTATCATCAATTTGTGTCCATGCTGGATCTCGAATCGGGTCCAGATCAGCCTCAAGGTGTTGCGCTTCTGGCAGCCGACCAGCTATCTTTGGGAGACTCGAGCATCCTGTCACGCTTCCATGCACTGTTGCATGCCGGGCAACTCAGCTCAAGTCGCCTTTCAATAGCCGCGACTGAATATCTTGACTTTCTGCTCTCATACGCACGCAGTCAAACCTTGTCAAACATTGCATCAACTATAGGCACAGCCGTGTTCAACACATACAGCTCACTTCAAAACATGATGCCGCGGACGGCGAGCGATGTCGGAGTGCGCGCTCTCGTGGAGATGCAACCAATCCATCCTCTGCAGGACTCGATAATTGCGGCCGTAGTCGAAAGCAGGAGTCCTGGACAGCTTCACTGGCTTTCCGTATGCTTCGAGACATATTCAAGCATTTGCCACGCGGAGAGGGCGGTCGCTGGCCAAATGCGCACCATTAACGCCACCAAGCCCTCGTCACTAAACAGGTTCCAGCGGTCGTGCATCGCGAAGCAAGTTGCCGTTGTGGCAAAGGACTCCACGGTCTCAGTTTCGGACTTTCTTTTTTTGGTTCTGGAGGCCGTCAAGCAATACATCATTGCCTCTATTGGAGACCCGACTGCCTGGCAGCAAAAAAGGGCCGCGTTGAGACACTTACTACATTACTGGTGGAGGACTTTTGAGCTCGTCACAAATCCTACCTTTGAAGAGGCTACTTTTCAAGCACACCTCCTGCTGGGCGCCAAACTCATAGGATACCTTGATAGCCAGATCGCGTCCCACGAGCACATTCTGGTGTCCAAAGTAGCGCAGGACTTTCAGTCCGCTTTCGAGTTTGGCTTCAAGCTAACGACCGGGGTCAGCATGGAGGTTCTGTGGAATGTCTTGCGGCCAGTTCCCATACCAGACTTGCGAACATTTGAACAGGTTGTAGAGATGGAACGCCTGGCCCTGAGATTTGACTCTCTGAGGTGGCAGGCCAATTCGTCGCCATCTGATCTGGAGCAAGTCATCTCAAGCTTGGTGAAGACATACACTTTGGTCAGGCATTCTGCTCCGGGCACGGAGGCTCTGCTCGAAACCATCACGACGGAGATCGTCGCACTCGAGACCAAGACGGAGGGGACCGTTCCCACGCAGCCCGTCTTCTCCGCGCAGTTCGAAGCACTGCGCAAACAACTAGTCCTCTACCATGCCTCCTTAGCCGAGGGGCAGTCCCAATCCAGGTCTTGGTTGGCTTTGTGTGATCTGCCTACTGTGTCCCGGATGCGTCACCAGGTTTCTCATGGCCCAGCTCAGCTGCTACAGTCTTTGGACTACCTCCTGTGCCAAGAATCAGAGGTACACCCGTGGTCTGGCAATACATCAACTTCACTCCTTCGAACTTTGAGTACGGCACGACTCGGAACTATGTCTGCACTGCGTTCCTTGGAGGTAGAGTTGCCTCTGCTGGGCTTCGCTCTTGCAACAACAAGCGAACAAATAGCCGCAAATCCTGTCAAGCAGCTCAACCGGCTCCTTAGAGAGCTTCTGGAGCAGACCATCATGGCGCACGGTAATCACTCGCAGACTGAGCTCGCGGCCATTTTCGATAAGCTCGAGAACGTCGAAGAGTTGGCTCTTCAGCCGACAGACAAGTGGTTGAGCAATCAACAGGCGCGCCTGGCCCCGATATTTTTGCATGCATCCACCGATACTGCCGAGGCAATTATGGCAAACCATTTCGTTGCCTCAATGGCTGCCCTGGCAGCTTCGAGTGTCTCCAGTCAATATACACAGAGCGCTGGATTCTCCGCGATTGCCTGGGTGCAGTTTGCCATTGGCTGTTTACGCCTCTACGTGCCCGATAGGGCCTTCGACCCTCACCTTAGGGTCAAGATAGAGAGAGAAAGCCACGAGCATCTTCTCCAATCGTTGCAACAGAAGCTTGCTGCCATCACCGCATTTGACAACGCGCTAGCAGATGGGTCTCCTTCTCTGCGTGCTATCGAGGCCAAGGAGGAGATCCAAGCGATTGGTTATGGTCCCTCAAGAGCTCCCCCAATCTACAGACCAGCCCAGGAGCATAGCCAAATCCAGGGAGAGTTTAACAATGTTCTCAATACCATTGTCAATCGTGATGTCCCCTCATCGCAGCTCCGCGCCCTTGAGGAGACGACACAAGAGGCCATCGAGGCTTTGCAGTTAGTCAAGGACAACGTGGCCCAGCTCATCGGCCGACTTTCCTTCCGATCTGTGGCATACCAAGATATGACTGTACCTGCGATTAATCTGCTACGCGCTCTCCAAGTCGGTCTGTCGCTTTCTGACAGCTGCATCGCCGAGCAGTCGACAAAACCCTCCAGTACCTTTTTCTCCGTCACCCCGCTTGTCGGTGGTACTTTGTGGACTTCAGATGGCCTGGAAGGTCAAACAAAGTCGGTGGAGTTTCTGTCGATGGCAAAGGCTTATGCAAGCGTTGACGGCTTCACTGGAATGAGCCCCGAGGCGCAACAATCGGTCTTTGCGAGTTTCCACTATCTGTACGATGAGTGGAGCAAGAAGCTCGAATCCGAGCGCAAAGCTGAACAAGAAAAGAGCAGTCTGTATCGATTCAGAGGCAGCTTCGAGGATGAAGAAGAGCATGACCAGGCCGAGTTTGACGAGCTGTTCCCTGACTACGAAGCCTCCGAGGAGACGGCTGAGAAGGCTTCCAAGAAGCCGCCCCATAAAGTACGAGACCTTTCAGCCCAACTGGCAAAGCTTCAAAGAGAGCTGTTTTTGTCAAAGCTGCTGCCGGAGGATGAGCTACGTAAACTCTGTAGAGAAGTAGGTCGAAGTGCCGCCAAGAGCAAGAAGATCGATATCAACCTGCAAAGCAGAGACAAGATGCTGCTTTCGCCCGCAATATTGGCTTTGCAAGACGAGCTTCAAGACATCAACTCTGCGGTCACTATAAAGACATACAACTTCTATACCGACGCCAATCTCGCTGAAGCTCGAAAACTCATTGACCTTGTGAACAAGACCAAACTCAAATTTCAAGAACTTCAACGGATTGACGAAATTGGCCATTTGCAACCTCTCGCCGATGTGGTCATCGCGTGCTCGCGCATCATGGAGATAAGTCACGTTGAGCCACTTGCCATGATTCTGCCATCCCTCGAGAAGCTGCACGAATCCTTATACGAATGGCAGTTCCGGGGCTATGCCAGCCGTCAGTACACACCGGCTGGTATTTACGACAAGGTCACCGAGACTATTGTCTCCTGGAGACGGTTGGAGCTCTCCACTTGGGCCAGGCTGCTCGACTCTGAGCTGCAAAAGTGTAGAGAGGATGCAGACTCTTGGTTCTTTGTTGCATACCAAGCAATCATCGCCGGCCCCCTCTCACTGATGGAGAAGGGAGTTGACCTCAACACTCATGCGGCTGCACTTCTTCAGGAATTGGAGCAGTACCTGTTGAACTCGATTGTAGGAGAATTCTCCACCAGGATCAACTTGCTGAAGCAGTTTCAGGCTCAGCTTGATCTTTTGTCTTTCGAGTACGCCCCTCTCGCTGCTATACGGGATGCGCTGCGCAACTTCTTGACCTTTTTTGTGCGATTCGACAGCAAGGCCACAGAGGCCATCCAGCGAGGCAGGGCGCCGGTGGAGAAGAAGATGAAGGACGTATTGCTCCTGGCCAGCTGGAAAGACACAAACGTCGCTGCACTGAGGGAAAGCTCGCGCAAGTCGCACCTCAAGCTGTTTAGGCTCGTTCGCAAGTTCCGCGCCGTACTTGGACAGCCCATGCGAGCCATTATTGTCGACCAAGACATTCCCGAGGATGTGCATTTGGCTACTTTTCAGCCTTTTTCTAGCCAACCAACCAAAGCGACCAGTGTGAGCACTTCAAAGCTCAAAGAAACCGCTCGAGCTTGTCAACAACTGGAGAAGAACCTGGGCAAGGACTCCAGCTCAATCAGGCTCTCGAGGGCAGAACAGCTTGTCCAAAGAATGGTGATACTCAGTGCGATACCTGAAACTACGGTTCCAGCCGCCGAGCTGCTCGACACGTTCATGTCGGACACGGTGGCATCCATAACGGAGCTGCGCAAAGAAACACCAGGCCTTCTCACCGACGAAAACAAGACTCAAGTCAAGCACCTGAAGACCCGAAAGGTGAAGTTATTCAACGACACTCTCAAATCCATCCGCCAGATGGGTTTCAGCTGCAACCTGAGCCAAGGCAGGCTGTCAAGACAAGCTTCCACAAGTGCAGTCCTTGCCTGCACCCGACCTCTCCACCAGCTCGGAGTCGGCCAAAGTCTCCTCGAGTACCAGTTTGACAGATTCATCGGGATAGCGCCCAAGTGGCGCAACGCTGTGTATGACCACCATGGCGACCTCAGCCGTGAGGTGATCCAACGAAGCGCGGGTTATCTCGAGGGCGTTCTGTTTATCACACTGCAGCAGAGAGAGGTGCTTGCTAGTGAGAGCCATGAGCTGGCGAAGTTAAAAGACACTGTCCAAGAGGTTGTCGGTCTTGAAAGCACAGTTGCGGCACAGTCAACCGGTAGCAACATCTGTGTGATAGTCGCCCACCAGGATGCAGACTGTCTTGAGCGCTCACTGCGATGGGTTATTCAAGTCCTCAAACTCGCCTTGAACGTGGTTGATGTGCATGCCACCCTGGGAAAGCTGGATAACAAGGCTGTTGTAGAGGCTGTGCAGTCGTGGGTAACGCGGTTGTCAGCGCTCCTGGAAAGCTTGGAGGCTCAGCCTAGTCTGCCATCTGGCCTCTCCAGCATTGGTGCTCGGAATATAAGACTGCAAATCCGCCAAGCCTTCTCCGCGCTCGAGCAGGACTTCAAACAGCTTGTCAAGCAGAGACCCGACCTGTCTTTCGTACTGGATCAAGTGCCTCTTTGGACCAAAGTGCCAACTGCACAACCGCCCAAGCGACAGAAGTCAAGCTCACAAGCCACGCCTACTACGGCATACAGCGAGGTGCTAATTGTGGTCCAGAAGGTCCTGAGCGCATTGCAGAACCTTTCCAAGAACCTTGCGACCCTCCCGGCATCTGTTAACGATGCCTCGTGGCTTGTCGACTACAGCACCCGCCTTGCGACCGCCATCAAGTCATTGCACTTGGGCACTATCAACAAGGATCTCGGCAGTTGCCTTGCCAAGCTACCCAGTCTTCGCCTCGATGAGCTGCAAGAGAACCAAGCAGCCATGACCCTGTTCATCGCGTCGCTGCCCATATTCCAGCAGTATGCTGCGATCTGCGGCCTTATAATGGAGAAACTCGCTCACCTTCATCTATCAACCTGCAAAGTTGGGCATCAACTGGGCATGTCCTTCTTGGACATTGCTTCCAATGGTTTCTGCATGCCTCAAGAGAAATCGGATGAAAAGTCTGGCGACAATGGCAAGTTGGAGGGAGGTACTGGTCTGGGAGACGGCGAGGGCGCCGAAAACATCAGCAAGGATATTGGCGCAAACGAAGACTTGACCGAGCTTGCGCAGGAGCCCAACGAGCAACAGAACAAGGACGATATGGACGACGACGAAGATGCGATCGACATGGGGACCGACGAGATGGAAGGAGACCTGGGCAGCGTTGGTGGCGGTGACGACGACAAGGATGATGGGAAAGATGGAGATGAAGGCAGTGATGATGGTGAAGACGATATGGACGAGCAAGCCGGCGATGTAGACGACCTTGACCCTACGGCCGTGGACGAGAAGATGTGGAATGACGACGGCGAAGAAGCCGAGAAAGATCAGAAGGGTGACGCAACGAGCGGCAAGCAGCAGAAGGATGAAGAAGTCGGCGCCACGGACTCTACGGCCAAGCAACCCGAGGAGCAGAAGCAAGGCGACGAAGCTGCAGAGGCGGAGGAGGCTGGAGAGGAAGAAGCCGGGGAGGAAGCGGGACCAAATGAAGAGGACGCTAAACCCCAAGAGGAACTCAATCGGCAAGACCAGAACGTGCAGGAGAGCGAAGCCCTGGCTTTGCCGGATGAGATGGAATTGGGTAGTGATGACGAGGATGACGAGGATGACGACAACGACGATGGCGATAAGCTCGACGACCTCCCTGAACTGGAGAACGAGCAAGCTGCCGAGGCGCAGGGGATGGATATCGAATCCGAAAACGGTGATGAGAAAGATGATGCTACCGAGGCGCACTCCAAAGAACTAGAGGGCATCCAGGATGAGATCGCAAGCGAAGATGAGATAGGAAGTGACGATGAGGATGATATTGTCAAGGGCGAGGATCAGATGGATGAAGACCCCAAAGACGAGGCCGAGGATGAAGACAACAACAGTCTAAAGGAGAATGACATGGGAAGGGAGCAAGATAGAGTCCAGGACGTCAACGCAGACTTGGAGAATGCTGCCGCAAGCGATGTTAAGAGTGGGGGCGGCCAGGACCAGCATGACACAAAGCAGGAGAACAGCGAAGACAAGCAAGAGAACGGCGGCCAACGGGACCAGGGCGACATCACCGAGGCTGGAGCAGAGCAAGACGCGTCGGCCGCAAGCAAGGGCACAGTGTCTGGAAGAGAAGAGGCGCCTCAGCCGGAAGGGGAGCAGGGTCCCGACTCGGGCGAACAGGAGTCTTTACCGTTCAAGAAGCTGGGAGATCTGCTGGAGAAATGGTATCGCAACAACAAGGACATCCGCGAAGCTACCAAAGACGAGCAGGAAGCAGACAAGAACACGCAGAGTCAAGATTCGAAAGATCAAGCTGCGATGGATGAGTTCCAGCATCTCCAAGACGAGAACGCGCCGGCAGATACTCAGGCCCTTGGAGCTGCCACGGATGAGGAAGCCAAGCCCATTGACGACTCCATGGCCATCGACGACGATGTTGATGCCAAGGATAAACCTCAGCTACTTCCAGACCTGGAGGAGAATGAGAACGATGACGCGATGATGGAGGACGCCACTCAGAATGGTGCCGATGATGCTGATAACAACGATACTGCTGACGCTGACGATGGCACTGGCAAAAAGAATGACAATAACCGCGACCAGGGTCGGTCTGGGGTTGCCACTCGGCAGGGAGCGTATCACCGCGACGGTACTGCATCACCCGAGCCTGAGCCCGTTGAAAAGCCCCGGGATGAAGACGCCGCTGACAGCCAAGAAGATGAAGACAAAGTCGTGCAAGAAACTTCAACTCAGCTGTCGGCAACCCACATAGCCGATGACATCGAAGAGTCACCGACCAGAGACCTCACGGAGTGCTTGGATTCGTGGAGCAGATTCCAAACCAAGACACACGGGCTCTCGCTCTCTCTAGCCTCACAGTTGCGACTGATACTCACGCCGTCGCAGGCAACCAAGCTGTCGGGCTCCCATCGGACAGGCAAGCGGCTCAACATCAAAAAGATCATTCCGTACATCGCGTCAGGCTACAAGCGCGATAAGATCTGGATGCGCCGCAGCGTGCCCACGAAGCGCACCTACCAAATCCTGCTCTGTGTCGACGACAGTCTGAGCATGGGCAGCAACGGCACAGCTCCCACTGCATCCTCGAGCGGCGCTCCGGCCGTCAAGGAACCCCAAGTCGAAGGCCCAGGCGCGCTCGCGCTCGAGTCCCTGGTCATGGTCTCCCGCGCGCTCACCATGCTCGAGGTCGGGCAGGTGGGCGTCCTCGGCTTCGGCTCGTCCGTCTTCGTGGCGCACGAGCTCGCCGAGCCCTTCTCGACCCTCGAGGCCGGCGCGCGCGCCCTCCAGCGCTTCTGCTTCCGGCAGGACGGCACCGACGTGGCGCTGCTGATGCGGCGCATCATCGACCACTTCGCGGCTGCCAGGCTGCAAGGCTCGGCCTCGGGCCAGCAGGACCTGTGGCAGCTGGCGCTCGTCATGTCGGACGGCCTGACGCCGTCGTCTACCCACGACCGCATCCGACGCCTGCTGCGCGAGGCGATGGAGGAGCGCATCATGGTCGTCTTCATCGTCATGGACGACCCGGGCGCCTCGGGCCGCAAGGGCGACAGCGTTCTGGATCTCAAGGAGGCCAGGTTCGTCAAGGACGAGGTCGGCAACAGCCGCGTTGTGCTCGAGCGTTACCTCGACACCTTCCCGTTCCCGTACTACCTTATTGTGCACCACCTCGACGACCTGCCGAACGCGCTGGCCAACCTTTTGAGGACTTGGTTTGCGGAAGTGAATGCGTAGAAGTGAGAGGATCGACGAATTGTGGAGGGGGTGATCTTTTCTTCTTTCTCTACTACATATTCCATGTTCATGCGTTTTTTTTTTCCAGTTTATGTTTACTCAATATCGTCTGCTTTGTTTAGCTTTGGTCGTGTTATTTCGATATGGAGTTAGGGCATCAACAAAAGTTTAGACTGAAATTGAAACGTCACAACGCGATATTCACTGCTTGGCTTGGAACTTGTATGGACAAGCTCGGCGCCAACTGGTGATCAAAATGGGCTTCGCTCCGCCAGCCACCACGCCGTATCGTGGCAGGCGAAGCATATTCAGTGCCGAGCACGCCTAGTCTGAGGGAAAGAAAAGGGGTCTCTTCTGATTCACATGTTTCACCTAAACACTAATCTAAAGCCTGGACCTGTATGTGGGTAGGAGTTCTCTTTGTGCTTGAGGCGAAGGCAGGAGAACAGGGAGACGAAAAGAAAAGTGCAGGAAAGGTAGACAAGGACGGTGGCAATCACCAAGGCTCGCGGGATCAGCCAAAAAGGTGCAAACCAATTAGAGAATAGAGCGAGAGACCGCTCTGGCAGATCCAGAAGAGCAGTAACCAATCAAGGAAAAAGAATATGCTGTTGGCTTCTAAGAAAAGACAGACAATGTCGATTGTACCCAATACAAAAACACAAGACAACACCCTACAAAATGCCATATAATACCCCCGCGTGTTGAAGTCAGCACCATGTTTTTTTTTTCTTTTCTTTTTTTATATTTGCGCATGACTGCTCCTTCAGTTCGGCACGTAGTCACTGGTGGATCCCGTTCGGGATTTCCTCGTCTCCTGAGTGTGAGGAAACGACCCCTGCATGTCTTCAATGTCACGTATCGTCCCGTTGTACGTGGCCGTGAGCATGTTAAGCACCTTATTGCGGTTCCACTCGGACCGTGTCGACCACAGCTGCTCCATGAGCTCGCGGTTGATCTGCTCGAGCTGGTCCACCGTGCACCCCGACGTCTGCTCCACCAGGTTGTCCAGGAAGACCGAGACCTGGTGGTCGTCGATGACGGCGTGCTGCGACAGTGGCCCTGACGACCGAGGGTGTGTCCCGGTCGCCGAGGGGCTCACGTCGTTCAGTAGGTTGCTCACGCTAGGAGCGGTGTGGCGCGTTATCGACTGTGCAGCGGACACCATCTGGCGCTTGTGAGACGCCGCTGTCGGGCTTGTCTGGTCGGTCCGCGGCATTCCGTAGGCGAAGCCCGAACTCGGCGTGGAATGAGCCCCTGATGCCGAGCCTGAATAGGAACTTTGGCCCCAGCCCATAACAGCACCCGCTCGTGGCTGAAGCTCACCAACAGCCATCGCCTGGGCTTGTGAATGTAACCATGGCGAGGCGTTGGGGTTAGACTCAGGCTGACTCTGCCCTGGTTGTCCACCCAGAGACTGAGTGTCTGGCATTTGGGACATGTTGCTTTGCCTGCTCGATCCTGTGTTCGAAGCATGAACCGGGGTACGATTAGTGGCCTGTGAACCCAGTCGATCCCATGGCTGAGAGACCCGGTTGCTGCCCGAAGTATCGGTAGACCTGGTCGTCGACGCATCGTTGGGTACCGCCGACGGAGAGACACCCAGAGGCAACCCGACGATGGATACTTGCGATGCAGGCTGGGTGTTGTTAACCCTGGGCGGCGGACCCATCTGGAAGAAACGTTGGGCTTGGCCTTGACCGTTTCCGTCGGTTCCTCCCATGGTGACATCTCCTAGACCGGGATGGGTAGAAGTGCCGTTGCTAAGACCGCTGAGGTGTAGCGAGCTAGCATCGCCAGTACTTTGATCGCTGTTGCCATGTCCCTCGCCGTTGGCAACAGGGCTCATAACCCTGAACCGAGCACCTGTGGTCGTCCCACCGGGCAATGGCGCTCCAATCACGACCGGACCGGTGATGTCGCTTGTTATATCTGGGTTGACAGTCTTCACAGCGTCCGCGGCATCTATCAAAGCCTGGCGCTTCTTGCGTTTCTCCTCTGCCTCCTTCGCTCGTCGCTGCTGCCTTTGATAGAGACCCTCAAAGTCAATAGCCTGAAGACGGCTCGAGACGTCGTGGACATCAACCCGGACATTGCTGACAAGCTCGTTCAACTTGAGGGTCCGTTCGCGGTCGCCAATGTTCCTGGAATCCTTGGCGAGCGATTCTATGTCGTTGAAGAAGTCGATTGGCCTGGCATAGTAACCATTGGACAGGCGCTCTTCAATTGTCGCAACATCGAGGTTGTAGAAAAACTTGCCTGAGGGTACATGTCGAAGACCTTCCACGCCGTTCTTGTCCTTGTCGATAACGTATGGCCGGTCATGGGAAATCTCGGCCAAGTCGGCTCGCACATATTGAGGATCACCCTCTTGCCATAGGTACTCAATGTCACGCTCGGCAACGACCGAGTTGCGATACTTGCGGTACTTCATCTTGATCTGGTCCATGATCGGCTGCAGGGATAGCTTGAGGTGGTTTAGCGCTATATGGTCGTTGTGGAGCTCCCGCTCCAGCTCTTCCTTGGTAGGCTTCCGGGGCGGGGGAGGTGGCGCGACTGGAAGAGTCTCGAGAATCCTCTTCTTTCTGTTTGTCGGATCTGGAAACTCAGAGGGAGACATCCTGATGTGAGGCAAAAGCAGACCAAAGTAGTTCCGGCGATGTTGCTGTTGCAGACAGTCAGTAATGCTGCTACATCATGCTCCCGACCACACGTAAAAATTGCTTCAACTTACTTTGCTTGGTGTCTCGATCTCCTTGCGGTTCTTTCGGGAGAGCGCAAACAAATCTCTCAGCAACACCTCATCCAGCGTCTTGATTTCGTCCTCAGACGTGGCCAGCAGCAAAACAGGTTCTGTTGCGGGTATAGACCGAAGCATGGTGACGAAGGTGCTGTATGCCAGTGGCGGCATCGTCGCGTACCAAGCTCCGACGTTGGGAATAAATATGACAGCAGGCTTATGTCGCTTGACCTCTGTGAAAAGTCTGACTATCACTTGCTCTAGCGGCTGTTTGGACAACGAAGGATAGCAATGTTAGCAACTGTACAGCTTGACAGACTTTGGGGGGATTCATGAACCAAGGTTGCCACTCACCGAACCATCAGCCAACAGGGTAGCAAGGTCAAAGTTTTGCACGAATACACCCTCAAGGTGATGCAACAGGGCGGCGGAAACATACTCCTGGCCGTTGCCGGGTCGGCCAGCGACAAGGAAGCGAGGCCTAAAGACTCTGAGCCGGTCGAATTCCTGGCCAAGGGTTTCCCGATTGAAACCATTGTCTTCATCCTCATAGGGCTCGAACATGGCCTCTTCGAGCGCAGTAGTCTTCCTCTTGCGCGGCAGGATCTCGTCCAGGTCCTTGATCAGGGCTCCCAGTTGCTGGCTTAGCAGCGGCTCGATACTTGGCGGTAGGGGGGCAGCGGCCGATGACGCCGATCGCTGTGAAGAGGGTACTATCTTCTTCAGAACAATCGTAAAGTCGGTTGCATGAATCGAGACCTTGGCTGGGTCGACAACCAGTTTGTCTGTCGATGAGTAAATTTGAGGGTATGTCCGCTGGATCGAGTTCAAGGCGGCCTCGGTGCAAAGTGCTCTCAGGTCGGCACCTCCATATCCCTTGGTCCGGCGCGCCAGGCTGTCCTTGAATTCCTCGGCAAGGCCCCAGTCTTTCGTGTTGATATCGATGATGGCGCGCCTGCCCTCGACATCTGGAAGCGGGAAGTAGAACTCGCGATCGAAGCGGCCGGGCCGTCGAAGAGCAGGATCCACACTGTCGGGACGGTTGGTTGCGCCAATCACGATTACTTGACCACGACCGTCCATGCCATCCATCAAGGCCAACAGCGTCGACACTATAGACGCATGAATTTGCTCCTGTTTGCTCGACCGAACAGGGGCCAGACCATCAATTTCGTCAAAGAAGATGATGCTAGGCTGCGTTCGTCGTGCCTCCTCGAATAGCTGCCGGAGCTGCCTCTCAGCTTCACCAACCCATTTGCTGAGAGCATCCGCTCCCTTGCGCATGTAGAAGGTAATCTTTCGTCCGCCGATGCCGACAGCATTTGAGAGGGCTCTTGCAAGCAGGGTCTTTCCCGTTCCCGGAGGACCGTGGAAGAGTACACCGCGTGGAGGTGTAACCTTGTACTTTTGGAACAGCTCCGGGTACAACAGGGGCAACATGATCATCTCTTTCAACTGGTCAATGTGCCCCTGCAGGCCTCCAACCTTGCTGAAATCAACCGTCAGGTCAACTCCAAGAGGGTCGGCATCTGACAAAGTCTTTTGATTCTTGATCTTGCCTAGGTTCGGAGTGGCAGCGAGACCACCCACGCCTTCCATGCCCCCCAACGGTGGCCCGAGAGGTGGCGCAGTGGCTGTTGTCGGCGTCATACCAACAGCACCGCCAATGCCGGGCCGCACAGCTGCCATGGCTTCGTCGTCACTACTGTCTTCTTCCACGCCGCCGGTGGCTCCGGTGCCCCATGGACCTCCCAGCAGTGACCCGAGACCGCCGCCGCCGCCGAAGGGGCCATAGGTAGATGCAAGACTCCGCTGCCAAACGTTGCTGGCACCGTTCCGCCCTCCCCTGCGGCCCTTGACCGGAGAAGGTGCTGGGTCCTCTTCTTCTTGCTCAACCAGTTGGTCGAGTGGCTTGATAGAGTAGTCCACAGGCTTCGTCACGCGGCGCCTCTTGGTGCGAGGCTCTTCGTATGCTATTATGGATGGCGACCGACGGCGTCTCCGTGCTGCTCGAGAGCTTTGCCTAAGTTCCTCGAGCTCTTCAGCTAGTTCGTCTTGATCCAATTCAACATCTTCATCGCCGGAACCCCGCCGGGCTGCCGTGCGTTTTGCCTGTGTGCCACGCCTACCGCGCACCTCAAAGTCCTCGTCCCCGTCGTCTTCTGGGCTTGCGCGTGTCCGGCGGCCCTTCTTGGGTGAGGCCTCAGATGCAGAAGCATCGCCTTCGCCCTCGCCCGATTCATCCCCAGGCTCAAAGTCGCTGCTAGGCTCGTTCAGAGGCTTCTTGGGGCGGAGCGATCGTCGCGTTTGGCGCAAATTTCGTGGTGCGGCTTCGCTTTCTTCCTCCTCTTCGTTTGCCTCATCCGCAGCCGGCTTCGCTACTCTAGAGGCCCTCGTTCTAGTTATCGGCATATCGTCGTCGTCATCGTCTTCTCCGTCTGCCTCTGCCACTTCCTTTTGCTCGTTGTCCTCGATCGAGTCCTGCGGCAAATCTCCTGCGATCCTTTGTGCTTCGTCCTCGTCAGAGCCTTTGACGCCTGAATTTGCAGGTTTCTCGCCACCCAGCTCATCTGCAAGACCGTCGGCGCCCCCCATAATTTCATCGGGCTGGTCGCGTTCTTGTGCGCTGTTTTCTTGGGTGGCTTCTTCTATCGGCTCCGGGGGCTTCCTGAGACCCTTAAGCCCCTCTGTCGCCCGCGTAGCGCGACTAAGCGTTTCCGGACTCTTGCTTCTAGTCGATGTCCGGGTCGTCCGGGCGTGTCTCCCTGATACCGAAAGTTCCACAAACTCGTCTGCCTCTTCTGTCCGCGCACGTGTCCTCCTAGTCGGCAGGCCTGACACCGGCTCTTTGGGTTTGGCACACCCTGCGGGCACCTTGAGCGTAACGATTTTTGATGGCTTGGCGTTCTCCGTCTTGTTCCTGCCGCGCCTGGATATCGGGATGTCGTCGTGTTCGTGCTCCTCGTCCTCGTCCTTGTCCTCGTCCGGGGTTTCCTCAAAGTCTTCCTTGTCCTCGTCGTCGCTACTCTCTGCGTAGTTTCGACGCTTCACTGCTGCCTTTCTAGTCCGTCGGCCGCCCGCATTCACCGGCATGTCTTCCTCCTCCTCCGCGTCTTCGTCGTCGAAGGCGTCGTCCTGCTCGCTATCCGATACAAGGTCTTCGTCGTCGTCCTCGATGTCTGAGCCGCCGTAGCGGTCACGCCGCCTGCCAGAGGGCCTGGCCTTGGTAGAGCGGGACCGCTTAGTCACTCGACGGGGCTTTTCCTCTCTTTCTTGGCCCGGCTCAAAGTTCTCGTCATCCGGGTCGGACTGGTTGGGGTCAAAGTCGAGGATATCACGTTTGCGCTTTGGAGGCATCGAACGTTCTGCTGCCGAGGCTGTACGGAAGGCCTTGATTGGGGATGTATTTCTTTGCGATTACCAAGCACAAGGGTCCTGAGATTGACACGGACGTCGATGGGCTTCTACCGCGTTCCCATGATAGCGTTAAAGATGAAAACCTGCAATTCCAGGTGTTATTGTTAGTTGTTGGCTTTGAAATGAAAATACGTGACTTTGGTGATATACAATGTCCGCGGAACAGGTTTGCGCCACCTGCAAACATCACCTTTGATGGCCTGCGTTATTTCGCGTAGCGAGGGAGCTCAACTTACGAGGCAATTCAAGTCGGTGCAGGAATCAGTGGGCCCGACACAGCGCCGGGATAGCGGAACGTTATGGGAGCAAAGTCGACAGAGGCCTTCGATCGGCCCGGAGCAATTAGGTTGATGATTGTCGGAGCTTTGGGTTCGTAAGTTTAGCTGCTAGTACGTTGGCTTGTGGTGCGAATCCGAGGAGGGCGAAAAACCAAAAGGTCGCGTCTCCCGCGCCGTGATGCTCCACCTTGAACCAATGGCAGGGCGTTGAAGTGGGTCCGTGCACCCGCCGCTTGGATACCCGGAAGCTCTCGCCAGTCTGCCAGAGGCAAAATCAAGGTTGCCCCTATCTACGGGCATAAAAAAAAACGACGAGAGGAAGACAACTAAAGAACAATCAGGTTCTAAAACTACATACAAGGCATTTTCATGTATGGGGAGTCCATTAGTTTTGACCAGCCGCAATTATATCTCCAAATCATTTTTTTTCCCAATCTTATAATTAATCTTGTACTCGTTAATATCAGCACATGACAGTCCTATCGCCCATGTTCAAGTATACAATGTAATGGCTTGTTGAAATCCTCAGCGACGTCAATCCATGACATCAACCCATGACATCAACCCATGTTGCTTCATGTCGCTGGCGCCAAGAAGCGGCAGCGGCTTAAAGTCCAGCCCTACGAGGCGCAAAAAGGGGGTCGACCCGATCTGGTGGATCGGATGACTCCCCCGAACTGGGACTGGGACAGCTTTACTGCTGGCGGCTGCTCTAAAGCCTGGCTGGGATGCAAAGGAGCGACGACGAGGGGAGGGGAAGGTAATGTAATGCGGGCGGGGTCAGCCCATGTTGCCGTTGAGTCTGGGCAAAAAAGCCACGGTTCGGCCGTGAGACCGATAAAGCAGTCGGTCAGTCAGGTGTTCCGGCTTATAGTATTCTTATACCGCCTCTGGGAATGCATTATACCAAGTTATTTGCTTGGATGACATGCGCCCTGCTAACTACCACGCCAACTGGGCTTGTTTTCAGCTAATAGCTGCACATGTAATTGGTATTGTTGAGCATATATATTTTCATATCGTAGCCTTTCTTGGCCCTTGATGACACCCGCAGTCCAGAAGCTCCCCTGGGAAGCATTTTTCCCGCCCGGCGTCTTCTGCATACCTTAAATGTGAGTGCTCACACAAGTAGCCCTGTCATGATTGGCCTGACTCGCATCTTGTCCATGATCTACACCGAACAAGACTGTTTGTCTCCAAAGCAAATGCCTTACACGTCGCCTCACCCATGACAACTGCCGTTACTCTATAAGTTCTCTCTAATAACAGACACCTATTTCCTCCGACCCATGTTCACCTTCGGGAACCGCAGAGGCAGCGCCAGCTTGGCAATTGCCAGCTTCTTGTCGCCGTTCTTGGCCGTTTTTATCCGAGCACCAATCTCGGCAAAATACGAGTTCAACTGTTTCTGCTCCAGTTGCAGATCCTCTCGCAGGTCGAATGTGTCCACCTCGAAGCCGTCGATGATGCACGCAAGCACGCAGATTGTTGTCATGAGCAGATCCGTGTGGACCTTGCGCACCAGACTACCATCTGCAAATCTGCGTTTGATGCCGTCGAGCACCACATCGGGGGCTTGATCAAATGCCTCCCTAAACTTATCCCTCGGAGGCAGCTTCCTCACACCGCCCTTTCCAGATGTGGTCACCTTGATAAAGGTCATGAGAAAGTAGATATACCGCAGGATCCTCAACCTCTTGAGCGACTCGGCATGCTCTCCCACCCGACGCAGGCGGTTAGCCACGTAACGCGACGTTAGTTGAACGTTTTCGCCGTTCTTGTTGGCGGTCTGCCAGTCCCTGACGGGGATGGCGTTAAGCACGTCGGAGCCAATAATCTGATCGGGGTCGTATACGTCCTGGATCTCGGCGGCGTCGTAGTTGCCCTTGGGAACTGGCTTGGCGTTGTCCACCGCAGACTGCAGTTGGTCTGTTGTAGGCATGTTTGCTGCCGCCGCTTGTATGGACGCCATCAATGCGTCTTCACCGGCACCGCGGTCACGACTCGACGAATTATTGGAGGCCGTTATGGCGTTCTCCACCTTGGATATGAGGGCTTTCTTGGCCTTCTTGGTGCCGAAAGTTTGCCCCAGGTCTGTCCTTCTCTCTAGGTTGGTCTGTTTAGACAGGTTAGCAGTTAGTATCTGCATGAGACACTGGCCCGCGATCTCCATCTCATAGCTCCCAGGGCGTGACGTACCTTGTCCTCCATTGCAGACATTGCCTCAGCGCTGGCCTGCTGGGACCGGACCGAGCCCCTGACCGTTACCTTGCGAGCCTCGACCACTTCCAGCTCCCCAGTCTTCGGGTCGAAAATGCCAATGTAGTGACGCAAATAGCCCTCTCCATTTTGTGAATGCTCCTCGCGGGCAGTGTAGTCCAATGACTGGTGATTGGACGAGTGCAGCAGTATATCGCCGAGGATCGGCTCTTGGCTCTTGCTCGACGCCTTTCGCAATTTGGTGTATGGGTTAAATTGGGCGGACGTTGGAACACAGAGTCCAGGAGCGGTTGCTTTGTGAAGATCAGATCAATAAGGATACTTTCTCTTGAATACAAATCTGGCGCGAATACCAGCAGAAGGGAAGGAAAAAAAGAAAAAAAAACATACCTATGACGGGCGGGGAAAGCTTTGGCCTGACGAGGGCAGATACCCTGATGTTTTGGGGCACAGAAGAGCCAACGGCCGCCTTTTTGGACTTTTCGGCGGATGCGCTATTGTCGGCGCGTTTCCTCTTTTTTTCCGACATGATGCTCCAAGTGTTTTTGTCCGAGTCGTCCGTAACCATCGCTCTTGTCTTCCGCCCTCACCACGGAATGTTGTGACGGGAAAAAAAGAACTTTTTCTTATCGATAACAGAGACCGGGGCAGCCCATGTCAAATGCGGCAGGCGGACAACCCCTCTTTTGCGCTGCCCAAATAGCTACCTTGTTATTAGTTAACATAGCTGTTTTGGTTTTGCTGTCTAGGTTCAGCTAATAAAGTCGCATCGACACAGTGTTGCGCATGGGTAGAGTTGGTCTGTCTCAGTTTAGGGCTTCCAAGGTGAACATAGTCAGATGTGGAAAAGAGTTGAAAACAAGTACGGAGGCATGGCACACAATTATTCAGTAGTTACGGCAGGAGGCAGAAATAGTAGCACAACTTGGGTTCCAATTGACATTGTCGACTATGGCAAAATAATTCATCTCGCGAATGTTGGCGCAGTAGAATAGCTCAACGTCATCGTGCTTTGGCACTTTGCCTTCATCATAAACTGTTCCAACTTCTCAACTACTGATTGACAGGTCCTTCCATTGAGCTCTGGTAGTCCAAGGTGCCTCATTCCCCTCGGTTGTCCTTGGTTACGTCTTTCTGGTTGACGAGGATCGCGACTGCAGAAGGTGTCGACATCGTTGCGGTGCTTGGCTGGTCTCGCGTCCGGATGGTGCAGTCGAGTTTGCTGGAGTTGTTTATTTGCTGTGTACAAGATTCTGTTAGTTTGGACTTGATCCAGGTTATGAACGCAACGACGATGAAGCTACTTACGAGCGGGCTCTCATCTTCCTTCTCTTACGCTTGAGGCGTCGTACTCTCTTCTTTCTCCACTTGGCTCTCATCTTGAACAGTTGCTGTGATGCGATTGCTAGGTCAGCTACTGGATCTGGTCTGCATGGTCATTGTTGCAACTGGTGGCCGGCACGAGTAATAAAGCGCTGCGCGGCGCATTGATCGCATTGCTTTGATTGCAATTATGACCAACAGTGATGCAGTTGCGCGCCGCAATAGGCGTTGGAAGCAATAACGTACCTTGGTTCGGAGATGAGGTTTGTGTTGGTGGGAGAGGGGAAGTTCCAAAGTTGGAGCTTCTTCGAAAAGTTGTGCGTAGAAGTACAGGTTCGACGGCCATCATGCACGTGACCAGCAGGTGGGGCTCTTTTGTGCTAATGCTTTGTGTGGTGCGTCATTTTCGCTATATTCAACAACAGCTTGGCTTGGCCTGCTCTTCTTACCTACCGTGCACTCCGTCAGTTGTCCGTGAGGGAGCCAGCCGGAAACCTGTCGTTCTTTCCATTACTGATGGGCATCATGACGGGGCGAGATGTTGGCACCTTCCTTTGTTTAGTATTCAGGGTACCCGCTACCATCAATGGAACCCCCAGGAAGCAGCTTGGCCGGTCATCTCCCGTACCTTGGGCAGGTCACGGCCCTGTCTAGATCGGGTTCTTGGACAGGTCAAGGCAGCCATGGGATAGATATATTACCTTAGCTGCAACGAAACACCGTCGTCATATTCTTCCTCGGGGCCAGTCTGGCTTATCGTCACTCTCATAGCCACATCACGGGACTGGACAGTGTTGAATCTCCCTTACGCGACTTGCCTCCTCCACGGTGGTTCGTTGACGACCCCGGCTCTTCAAAGTTGATTCCCTCCGTCCACATTGCAATCAGGTGGTAACAGCAACATGCCTTCCACGGGGTCTCCAGGCATGGCAGCACCATCGTCCGCTAGAGTGATTTTGGAAGATAGGAGCACGTCGCCTCCTCGGCGGCGTGCCTACCCTCTCCACCCTGGGCGGCCGCTGCGGTTCGGCCGCGAACCAGGGGTCAATGATGTCGCCCTAGTCGACAACGCTGTCTCGAGAAGACATCTCGAGTTCTACGCTATAGTGTTTGACGAGGGAGATCCTACTCGCCCAATGGTTTATGTTCGAGACAGGGAGTCCACGAACGGCACCTTTGTAAACGACCACCTGATCGGCCAAGGTCCGCTCCCGACTCCTGCACGACTACTCGACGGTAAAGACTTCGTTACAATCGAGCCGCACTGGACATTTACGATAGATGAAGGGACCCCAGCATTTGTCAAGGATCTCCCGCCGCCCTTATCGCCGGCCGAAGCACAGGTAATACTGGTCTCGTCAGGACTTCTTGCTGTAAGGATCTAACTTGGTTGCATAGGCCATAAGAAGATTCCACATCACCGGCCGGCGCCTCGGCAGCGGGGCATGGGCAGCAGTCTTGCTTGCTGAAGACAGACACACCAATCAGCAGCTTGTTGTGAGCACTCCAGGAGGTGTCCACCTAGCTCTCTTCTAGCGAGCACATGCGTTCGGGATGTGGAAACCAGGCTAATATCTCGATATCCACCAAAGTGCAAGGTTCACCGGCTGGATCTACTGCCATCAGATTGCTCCCTGCGCGCGGAACGCGAGTGTCTCATCCTCAGCCAGTTGGATCATGTATGTCGCACCTGGTCACCCCTGATCGTTCTGTTTCTCAAATGTGCAGCCCAATATCATAGGTTTCAAGCAGGCCTTCCGGACCAAAACATGCCTGTAAGTCTTTTCATATTTCTTTTCCGTCCAAAAATCATACGCAGAGTGTTGACATGGGGATGGCTTTACTACAGATTCATGCTTGCCGAGCTTGCCACAGGTGGAGATCTTTTCTCGCTCCTGGCAAGTTGTGGGCGTCTTGCCGAGCGCGAGGCGAAATGGATAGTCCGGCAGGTCGTGTCAGCCATCAATTACATGCACGCGAAGGGCGTTGTGCACCGAGATCTGAAGCTCGAGAACATCCTATGTTCCTCATATCCGGCATGGACTGACAGGTTCGTAACTTAGTTTCAGCCGCTGCAGTAACTATGGACTAGTCTAGCTCCTTACTTACTTGCTGATCTATCAGAATCGTTATCTGCGACTTTGGCCACGCTGCTACCCGCAATCAAGGTCGACTGCAATCGCACGTTGGCACTGTTCGCCATCAAGCCCCGTGAGTGGGCGGGATTCCTCTCATTCATCTACCTACTAGTTTTACTGACATGAATATGAAGGGAGCTTCTCCTTGGCAGCTTCGAACATGGCTTCGGCGTTGATATGTGGGCCATCGGTGTCGTCACACTGAAGTTAGTGCAGTCTTTAACAAGCCCCATAGGGACGACTAGGTACTAACTGATAGTGTTGGCTAGATTGTTAACGGGGGAAGATGTCAGCTATGATGACATGGAGGGTTTTCCCAATACTCAGCGATGGTTGGAGAGTAAGCTAGATGCTCTTGGCCTAGGCTCGCGCGTCTCCCTGACCGGAAGGGAGTTCATCAGCTCGTGCCTTATGATGGAGCCCGATGATCGCATTACAGCTGCGAAAGCTGTGAGACATGAGTGGTTCACAACTCCGGACAGTGACAATCAACTACTCATTAGGTTGGCAGGCAATATAAGAGCTACATGGATCCAGAAGGAAGTCCTTGTGCCAGTCATCCAAGATCTGTCATCTACAGCTTTACCAGTGGCAGCAGAAGTGACCAAAGAACGGTTTCCGTCTATTTATTTGTCCCCAGAGAAGGGGCAGACGACGCCATCGTTATCCAGCAACCCGAAGATATCGTCGGAGGCCGATTCTGAGGATTCCGAGGATTCCGAGGTTGCACTGTACAAGCTGGTCCAGTGCGAGAGCGCCTAAATTATGGCGGCCCCGGGGGCGCGGGACCAGCCAGGCTTGCACTTGACAATTTCTGGAGCAATGGAAGAGAGTAAAGCCGAGGCACAGAGGAGGTAGTCGGGTTTGATGCCGGCAAGGAAGGCGGCGGAACACCATTCTGATATTATTTTGCTTGTTTGGTTGGGTGATATTCGCAATCCAAGAAAAGAAGGGATGTTTTTTTGACCTTTGCATGTACCAAAACACACAGAGAATGACGATCCGTTCATATGTCGATATTTGCAGGCCGTTGGTGCCAGGCCAACAATTTCACATTGGGCACATAGCACTAGTCTAGATCTAATCTAGAGATTTGACTCCTTGGTTGGACGAAGCAAAGTGATGTCGTGGAATGGCAGGTCCAAAAATTTGTAGATGTGATGGAAGCTATTCCGAGAGTCAGCAAACGAAATTGTGGATGCGGGATGTGAGTCCGCAGACGCCGTGGATGTATATAACCCAGCACACGTCCACCGAAAGAGAGAGACATAACTACGCAACCTACCGATCACTCCCGAAGAAGGGCTCCTCCACTCCAGAGGAGTTAGTCACCCACAACCAGGGCGCCCCAAAGGCACCCTTGGCGACGGCGTCGGCGGTGGCGTTCTTGAGCGCGTCTTTGTACTCTTGCGTCTTCGCGGCCTGCATGATTTCCTGGACCTCATGCGCCGCGAAAAGGGGCGGTCCGCCCTGTGGGGCCGGGAAGTGGGACGGCACAGCCGCCAGGGCCTCCCTCAGGACGTCGTGCTTGGTCAGGTTCCGGTGCGGCGGCGTGAAGAAGAGGTGGAACAGGTAGTGTAGCGCCGTCTCGTACTGCTTGCCGGTGTACTTGTGCTTGATGTAGTGGAGAGCTCGCATCGGCTGTGATGGTACAAGAAATGAAAAAGGAATGCCGGCGGCGTCAGCACAAAAGAAAATGGGGGATCCGTCATCAGTCACGGAGACTCACGAGGACTGTCAAGGCCATGGACATAAAATCCCGAGGGAAAGCCATCTCGGGCTTCCCGACCCTCTCCGCCGACCGCTTCGAGTCATATTTTAGATACTCGGATTTGGCTGGCAGCGTCCACGGCGGCTTGTTGCCTGTTTGGCGTGACAATACAAAGATATCGCGGATGAGCAAGTCTCCCGGCTTTTTACTGTATGATGGGTTGCACTTCTTGCGTAGTCTTTACCTGAGCTGGCATTGATACCCGCAATCAAGACGGGGACGAAGCTATATATAAGGTACATTTACATGTAAGCCAAACGCACTTGAACATTGTATGCTCCAAAATAGAACATGGGGATGAGCTTCCAACAAAAAATCCGGAGATCAAAGAAAACTTACTCGACTTGGACACCATGCGCAGATAACAGCTCCAAATTGGGCAACAGTTCCGCAAAGGCAACATAGCTGTAGTAGGAAGCTGATACACGACACCGACATTTCAGTATCAGCGAGGGTCGTTGGACTTAGGCAGAGTCGAGACGTACCGATGTCGACATAGCACTGAATTTTTCCTTTCGACATGTTGAGCGCACGGGTTGTGTTACGCTGACAACAGGAGGGACTATAAGATGTCGTGATTTCAACAGGTGATGGCTTGTAGTGTATCTGCTGAAGAGCATCTTGCAATTAATTGGTTTTACCTCGGCATGTGGTGAGCTGTACATAGGTAACCAACTTGATCACGTGTGGTCACGGATTGCTTCGGCGCCATCTCTAGAAATAAGTACTCTATTGCTACACTGCTCTGACGCTGCCGTGGATTGTGATCTTGCTCCCCGATTTATTGCAGCCGATTTTGTTCGATTTGCATAGCCTGCGTGGGCCTGGTATTCTTGTTCCAACCGTATTTTTCTTAGTTATGGATACCACAACTCAAAGCCCCAAGGTCGCTCTCGTGGTTGGAGCATCCAGAGGCATCGGCCGGCAAATTGCGATCGACTTGGCCAGGAATAACTACAAAGGTGGGGATCTGGATACATCAATGGTTGCGTATTATTGCTGATAGAGATGTGCCAGTCGTCGTGGCTGCAAAATCTACCAGCGATGCCAGCAGGATCACGCCGTTTCCTCCAAACCCAAACTCCCCAGACTCGACAATCAACACTGTGGAGAGGGAAATCGAGGCCGCCGGGGGCGATGCAACGGCAATACAAGTCGACACCAGGGACTTTGAATCAGTCCAGCGATTGGTCGAGAAGGTCATCAAGGTAAAGTCGTTCGCCGCCGAGGTATAGCTTCCGGGCTGGTCCGAGATACTCACCAAAGTCTGTGCACCATGACTTCTGCAGGTGTATGGCCGTATCGATGTTTTGGTATATAACCCTGGTGCCATATGGTGGGCATCGGTCCGAGACACCCCGATGAAGAGGTTCCAGCTGATGCAGCGCGTCAACGTCGAGGGGCTTTACGGCGTTGTCCAGGCGGTGCTGCCTCATCTGACCGAGCACAGGGAGGGCAGAATTCTGGTGGTCAGCCCTCCAATTTACAGCCGCTTCTTTCGAGGGAAGACAGCGTATGCGATGGGAAAGGTCGCCATGTCCGTCCTCACCAAGGGACTGGCGATGGACTTTGAGAGACAAGGCCTAAGCGATATGGCTATCACAAGCCTGTGGCCTGCTGTGGTAAGTCTGACACGCCTATCCGAGTCTTACGTACGTGCTAAGAGGAACTGCCGGCTGGACGCAGGCTATTGAATCGGCAGCAACCGAGGCCATCACCCGCGAGAATCCCGAGGAGGCGAGAGACTTGAGAAGGCCAGCAATCTTCTCTGACGCCGTTCTTGCAATCCTGCAGGCACCTGCCAAAGTGGTCAACGGTATGCTGGCGCTCGATGAAGATTTTTTGAGGGACCAGGCCGGTGTCACGGACTTTTCCAAGTATTCTGTCGTCCCAAATGCTCAACCCAGGCGGATAATGCCACTTAGGTTTCCCGACCTCACGGTTGAGGAACAGGACGATGAAGGCAGGAGATATGACAGCTCCAAAGCCACAAGGGGAAAATCCAAGATGTAAACCGAAGAGATTTGAAATCAACGCCGGGATCCAACAGGCCGGCATATCAGACACGTGTAGCCATGCGCGCCCGTCTTGCGTCGTCTTCTCTCCTGGCCTCGCTGCGAGCCAGGAAACCCTCCCGCTCGGCGTAAGAGAACTTTGACTTGCCAGCAAGCGTGAGCTCGTCCTGGATGCCCTCCTTGTCGACATAGCCAGCCCAATCCATCCGGCTCTTCTCAACGGTGGTGAGCTTCTTGGCTTCGGCGCCGTTTGCGAGATCCCTGGCCTCCATCCTCGCCGCGATGCCGAGGTTCAAGTCCGCACGGGATGCGAGCTGGTCTGATATCGGTTCAAAGGCAGACCGGAAAGCCTTCCTGGGCCTCTTCCTGGGCTGCCCTCCGTCCGCCGCCTCGGCGTCTTCCGCGGTCGCACCCTCGCCCAGGGACTGCAAGTAGAGTTTGGCCTCTGCCGAATCTCGCGCAACCAGCTTCTCTTCCGTATGAACCTTTCCGGCAAAGTTGTATGTGCGTTTGATCTTGATCATCTGAGACTCTGGGTCGGCGCTTTCGGTGGCTCTCACTTTGTCCGCCTCGTATGTACTGGCGTTGGCGCCCGTTGCGGCTTCGACCTCCGTGGGAGCGTCTGGCTGACTGCTCGGCTGCACAGCGGAGGCCGAGTTGGTCATTTGGGCCCATAGAGCGTCGACATCGATTGTGACGGGGCCAGAAACAGCTGTCGACTTGCGCTCGGTTTTCCTGTAATTGAGCTTTGCGTTAACGGCAAGAGAAGATGCTCAAGCGGGCTTCTTTTTTTGTCTGTAGGATATATGCTTACTCTTGCGCTCTTTGGCTGCGCGTCTTGATGAAACCGCCATCGCCGCCCTCGTCCGCCTCTTTGTTCGCTCGCTTGGCCTTCTTCTTTTGCTTCGCCTTCGCCTTTTCTATGATGGCCTCGTCCCCGGAGTTTTCGAACCCGAGGTCCTCGGCCTCGTCACTGCCGGATTGGCGCTTCCGCTTTGGCGCTGCTGTGGGCGCGACATTTGGCGGCGCCTCCTGGTCGTCGTCGTCGGATTCCTCAGGCGAGGAGGCGCGGGCTGCGGCACTCTCAGGCGCAAAGTCCGAGTCTTCAGAGGACGCGTATCCTTTCTCGACCTCGGGGTCGGGGTGCGTCGTCATCGTGCTGTCCATTGCTGCAACAAAGGGCAAAAAAACATTCAATGAGCAAAATGTTGCGAGCTTGCCGCTAAACCTCGCCGCTTTTTGGTTATCGGTAAGAATTTGGTGCTTGACTTGATGAGTGTACTAGGCACCGTACGAATAAATGACTGATACGGTTCTAACCTCGTCCCCAATGCCACTCCTAACAAACTCGATAACATATGGTACTTGGTTCTAATTGAATAAACATATGCTTTCAGGAATAGAAACTACTTAGTAATATATATTGCTAAACTGTGTATATTTAGCGAGTCGATAACCTATTTGCAGGAATCATTCATGGTAGTTTCATTATTCGCCCAAGGTTGGTAGCTAGCAGTTCCTACTTAACATCCCAGCGCCACCTCTCCGGCGGAGATTCCCAAATGGGCGTGGTCATCATTTGGTTCGGCCAGCTCGGCCTCGAGAGCTGAGCAAAACGTCAGTTGAGATATGTTACAATGTGCTTCGTGGATGAGGAAACTATCTACTTGCGGACGGTATAGTAGATCACACACCTTTACATAGCAGTACCTACCAGTTTGGATTTAGCTTCCACGGGTAGCAGGGCCGTCTCGGGAGAAACGTTCCGGCGGCACTGAGCCGTTCCCCCGCACGCGATAGCCATCATTCGTGATGGCAGGCTAGATTCGGTGACTTTG
>JASAOQ010002760.1:2501-20177 GCA_031306065.1 Pseudopyricularia cyperi | reverse complement strand
GCTGTACGTTGTGTGCCTTTATAAGGGGGCACACAACGTACAGCCCCCAGGTAGCCTACCTTTCTACCCGACTCCTTGGCACGCAAAAAAAACGCCTTGAACAAAAAGTTTCCAAATCCAGAAACCAAGAGAATTTGGATGAGCTCGCAAAAATGATTCCACATCGCGCTGCCTCCCCTGTTTTTTTTGTGTGCTGCCACCCCCTTCAAACCGTGGTTTTTTGACGTCCAGAGGGCCCTGGGCAAAAAAAAAAAAAAAAAAACCCAGGTGCGGCCAACTAGGTACCCAAACTATGTATGCCCCCTATGTATGCCCTCTATGTATGCCCTCAAAATTCCACAGCACTACGGAACTGATCGATCGTAAGCTCCTGACGGGCGGGGGTATTCGTGTCTATTCTCTCTCCGTACTAGACTAGTCTAAAGGTTCCAGCCTATACCAAACAGTAGGGCTCCCGGTATCCGACCGCAGTCCCTAACAGGCTCTTCCTCCGGTGGTGCTCCCCAGTGCCCGTCCTCGAATTTACTCCTCCAAGTTGTACACAGCCTTTACAATCGTCCACGCCCACCGGGCCGCCGAGTCAACGCTCTTCAAGTCCCTCAACCAGTCAATGTACAGGCTCACCGTCTCGCTGGCCTCGAGCTCGAAGCTCTCGCCGCACATGGTGGTCCGTATCCTCGACAGCAACGGCACCGTCTGGCTGAGGTGCAGCATTATCAGGATCCCGAGCATGTTCTGCGTCCAGAAGAAGAGGCAGGGGATGAGCCGCTTGCGCGCGCACGAGGGGGACATGGAGACGGGCCACTTGAGGCACGCCCGAAGACACTCCGCTGCGCCCTCGGCGTCGTCGCGCGTCATGTGCTCCGGGTTCGCGAGCGCTTTGTACACGCAAGGGCGGTACACGACCAGCTTGGCGTAGTAGTAGCGCGAACGGAGCACGGCCGTCATGATGTCCAGGTTGTAGGGATAGGCGACGGGTGTAACGTCGAGGTCCGTGGTGAATAGGAAGCCCGAAGGGGGGCCAAGCACAGGCGGTGGGCGTGGGTCGATGGCTGATGCGGCTTCCCCCGAGAAGCCGGCGGACGCACCGTGATGGTTGTGGTGATGGTTCTCGGAGGACAGGGATGAGTTGGGTAATTCGCCTGGCTGCGACTCGCGCCAGCGAAGCTCCATCGGGAGCATCGTCCGCCACTGGTCGAGCTGCATGGCCAGGTGCTTGACGGCCGAGGTGAAGCCCTCCGCGTCGATGACGCCACCGGCATAGTGAGAGGCGAATTGGCCTGGCATTGAAAGTGTTAGACCAACGAACAAATGCCCATAGGATGTGGGCAAGTTGTGGTAACGGAATATTGAGGGTAAAAAAAACTGACCGCTATTTAGCACTGCGTGAATCTCCAAGGAAAGTCGGCGCAGGGCTATCGCAGACACAAAGTACTCCTGTGCCAAGGAAGAATAAGTTCCCATGTAATCGTGGTGGGTGTACGATCCACTGAACATCGGAGGCCCGACAATGTCCTCCATCTGTTCCAATGTACTTCGGGGTACTCCTAACTCAATTTCGAAATAGCTGAGTTGTGTTAGCACGACGGCTTGCCGCAGAAAGATCCAGAGGTTGTTGGCATACTCTTCCATGATTTTGCAGTGCCAAAAGCATCGCCTAACCATATCTGCACGCTTAGAAGTTCTGTCCAAAGGCCGTCTAATGGCAATTCATGCTTAGTTAGTGACGCTCACAAAGAACAAGCAGGGAATCGACTTACCCTACCACTAATGCGTGGCATGCCAGACCAGCGGATGTAGTCATGCGCCAGAATTCCTATCGTACCGCCTGTCAATATCTTTTGTGATTCTCTCTCGAGTCTTTCCTTGACTTACTGCATGGCTAAAGCAAGCCTCGCAATATAATCTTTATTCGGCTTTGGTCAGTCTCTGTCTAATCTCAGTCCAATACCGGGGGGCGTCCCAATTTTATAAGTTGACATCTTCCCTTACCCTGCCAAAGCAAACGCCTGCACCGTCTCGACTGAGCAGTCAGCCATGTTGAACCCCATCCGCCCCCTCGCCGCGTTGTATAACGCCAGTCCCGGCGGTTGCGAAGGTGTTCCCCCCTTGACACCGCTTGGACGTGTACTGTAGACGGACACTGGGGGCCCTCGGCTACCCGCAATGGCAATTTCCCCTAGCGCAAAGACGACCAACGCCAGAGTCGACCTGACTGAGTTGTCCAGGCCCTCGTTGCAAAGCGGCTCTAGAACTTCGGCAACAAACATTTCCCGCTCCAGTATGGGGTGGCACTGGTTAAAGGTGCCAAAGTACGCGTTTGAGAGCAAATGCATCGAGGCACTGGTCATTGGCAGCCCACCAAAGTCGGAAAATTCTTGGTTGGGCAAAGATGTGGCCGGGTCTATGGTGGTAACTAGTCCAGCGGGCTCGAAGGGCAAACGGTTTGACGAAGAATCGATACCCAGTATGACAGCTATTCCCTGATGTTCTTTGTAGGAGATGTCAATGCCGGTCATCTTTGGGCTGACGTTGCTGAGGAGCTGCTGGACGACAGGCCATCCGAGCATCTGATGGACCGAAGATGGATACACATGCGGCGGACTGGCGCTTGTGACATTGCTGCTCTCTTCCGAAGCTTGGGGTTCTGTTCCCGTCATGGGGGAGTGGCCTTCTTGCGAAGTCGATGTGTATGTGGCTGATGGGTGATTTGATCCCATAGGCGCGAGAAAAGATGCCTTCTGCATGCTGAAGTTGTCAAACTTGCGTTCCAGGCTCTTGATCCGGTCAAGGATCTCGATAAGAGTCTTGTCTTTTCTAATGTTCCGAATCAGTGTTTCTACCCATCTAGGCGCAACATCTCGTCGAAATGGCGGCCGAATTGTTTCAAAGAAAACTCCACGTATGGTTCATGCCCTGGCTTAGGCGGCAACTTCTACTGACTTTGTGGGCTGAGGTTCGCGGTACCGACACTCCAGCTGGAATTTTCGACATGTCGAGCATTTTGGACGCTGCTCGTCACATTTCTGCTTTCTTAACCGACAGTTTTCTGTAGGGGGCCACATTAAAGACATGTCAGCTAGGCTCCGACGTGGGAAGTCGAGGGGAACAGACACACACTCACCACAGGCCTGTATACGCTCGCAAAAAAGACGAGATGTGTTAGTCGGTCGACTTTGCGTTTATGCTTTCTCTGCGACGGGTCCATGGATAGACGTGATGTCTCTATCACCTGTGCTGCAATCGCACCTCTCTCCCTTCGTTGGCCCGTCGAGGGACCAAAGAGAGCCTTGGGACTGTCAGGCGAGTGTGCCCCTGGCCTTTGCGAGCTCATACTTGCTGTGAATGGAGGGGATCGACGGGACAGGGTGTTGATGACCTCGAGCCAAGGCCATGTACATGTGTCGAGACTTCGTGCTTCGCGGTGATCCAAGTTGAGATATACATGTGTTGTAGTTGTAAACTTGAAGCTGGAAGGAGACACCGTGTGACCGTCTGCCAGAGGCCAACGGAGCAGAGGAGATTCTTGAGGGTAAAGAAAAGAGGAGAAACATATGAATTCTAGTCATGTGGATAAGGTAGGTATGCAGTGTGTCAGGATTATATAAAAGGTGATGTGCCCGGCCCGCCAACAAGCGATGGCATGTTTTTACCCAGCAAACAGGCAGTTTTCTAGTTCCATTTGAAATACGTCATTATCAGGTAGGTAGGTAAGGTACATAACCGCGCGTTTGGATATCCCCAACGAACGGGGGTTTCGATCAAGACCCTGGACTGAACCATGGCCCAATGGTTGAAGCCCGGCTTTTTGGCCCACCACTGGTACAGGATCCCGTCCAAGGACGACGAGGCAACACAAAGTGTCTCCCGTTCGTCGCAATGGAGCGACGTGGGAGTCCAGGGGATCGGTCTCCTTGGTAACGTCGTCTTTTAGAAGGCCGTCTGCTATCGCGGAGGGTGCCTGTAATGTTTGGTGGTTAGTTCCAGTGTGATGCGATGATAATTATCCATTCAACGGGCAAACAAATAAGGTGGAAACGAACAAGTTCACGCGACGAGAAAAGAGGAGGAATCGCCAGGCAGCAGGCCTACGATCTTTGATAGCTTGGAATAGCTGCATCTGGCAAAGTTCCCTGGAAATCTGCATGCTGGTTAATAATAGTAGTCAGTCCCCGGATGCCACGCATCGTGGCGGGTCCGAAGAAGCCTTTCCTAGATGAAGAAATGACGACAGACGACGATAATAAAGCCTGATTGATCTCTGCCCAACGCCTGCCCACTTCCGGAGGAATGATTACCTAAGGCGGCCAAGACACGGTTACGACCCTAACCCTTGCCAGCATTGACCCTTGCTGAGGTAAACGCAGACTGTCCGACCCCAGAAAGCAAAGCTCCGACGCAGCTCGTGAGGCAACGACAGCATTACGACTGCACAGCGCGAATTCGTCCCGACACGCACCACGAATCGAATCCCCATCACCACCACCCACCCCACGCATCGACATCTCACATCCTCCCATCAAGTCCACTAGACTGTGAAATCAACAGGCATCCCGCCTTCCACCCGTCCACAATGTCCGCCGACCACGAGCGCCAGCATGCGCTTGACTCCTACAAGGCGAAGCTCATCGAGTCGAGGGAGTGGGAGTCGAAGCTGAAGAACCTGCGGATAGAAATCAAGGGTCTGCAGAAGGACTTTGACCAGACAGAGGAGAACATCAAGGCGTTGCAGAGTGTGGGCCAAATTATCGGCGAGGTCCTCAAGCAACTCGACGACGAGCGATGTGAGCCACGCCCTGTCGCATCCCACCAAGGCTGCCATGGCTGCCACAATAGAGGGGTCAAGCCGCTTGAAATTTCGATTACTGACATTTACATGATCTTCACGTCCCCCAGTCATCGTCAAAGCCTCCTCAGGTCCCAGATATGTCGTCGGCTGCAGGTCAAAAGTCGACAAGGCAAAGCTCAAGCAAGGAACGCGAGTTGCTCTCGATATGACGACACTCACCATAATGCGAATGCTTCCGCGCGAGGTCGACCCGCTCGTCTACAACATGTCTCTCGAGGATCCGGGTCAGGTCAGCTTTGCGGGTATCGGCGGGCTCAACGACCAGATCAGGGAGTTGAGAGAGGTCATCGAGCTGCCCCTAAAGAACCCAGAGCTGTTCTTGAGGGTCGGTATCAAACCGCCAAAGGGAGTGCTTCTGTACGGACCGCCAGGAACGGGTAAGACGTTGTTGGCGAGGGCAGTCGCATCGAGCTTGGAGACAAATTTCTTAAAAGGTAAGCTTCACAATAGGGACATTGACCAAACCAGCACGTTTGCTAGCGGTTGTTTCAAATTGACTAATTTTCGAGCCATTTACCAGTCGTCTCGTCTGCCATCGTTGACAAGTATATCGGCGAGTCTGCGCGTCTCATTCGCGAGATGTTTGGATACGCCAAGGAGCACGAGCCGTGCATTATCTTCATGGACGAGATCGATGCTATTGGAGGCAGGCGTTTCTCCGAGGGTACCAGTGCCGACCGAGAGATTCAGAGGACACTGATGGAGCTCCTGAACCAGCTGGACGGTTTCGACTACCTCGGCAAGACCAAGATCATCATGGCAACAAACAGGCCCGACACACTGGACCCGGCCCTGCTGCGTGCAGGGAGACTGGACCGCAAAATCGAAATTGCGCTGCCCAATGAGATTGGTCGGTTGGAGATCCTCAAGATTCACGCCGCGAGCGTGGTCATGGAGGGAGACATCGACTTTGAGAGCGTGGTTAAGATGAGCGACGGGCTGAACGGTGCCGATCTGAGGAACGTGGTAACAGAAGCGTACGTTGCTGATCCTCCCTGCTGGCTCTGGCCATGAATATTCTCATCAAGAGCAAGTATACTAACACAAAAATCAGTGGCCTATTTGCCATCAAGGACTACCGCGATGCCGTGAACCAAGACGATTTCAACAAGGCGGTGCGGAAGGTGGCCGAGTCCAAGAAACTGGAGGGCAAGCTCGAGTACCAGAAGCTATAAACGAAAGAGCTCGCCGTGGAGCTAGAAGCCGTAGGTAGCCTGCTGCAGCGTGGATGGAATAGGAGTAGCGACGGGCTGAGGCCAGGAGGAAGAGGAGTCATGATGGGAAACTCGCCTCGGCTTCGGACCGTGACTCCATTTGTAATCTTGTATCATAAGCCCACAATAGCGGTTATGGCATAGACTGGGCGGTAAAATAGACGGCCGAAGCGCACAAAGCTGCTCGATGACCACATGGCAGGGGATCTGAAGGCTGGCTGTCTACAGGCTACAGGTGCCTTACCCACACTGGGTATCTAGATTTTGTCTGTCTTGTTCTGCCGCGCCTCTGGCTACGCCACCTCTGGTCCATGCCATGGCCAGCTAATACGACCCATTGAAGGATCGGAGTAGGTGACCGAGCGTAAGTTGAGGCAACACAGGAAAATGTGGCAACACATTCGCCAAAGGTTGTTGACAAACAGATCCAGGAGTTGGCAGAATTGTCGCCGCCAAACACGACGTTGCGGGCGGGGGAATGTTTTGCTTGGAAAAGGTAGCGGTCGTGGAACACGAAGTTAGACGGTGAGCGCAGCAAGGATATTTCCTATTTATTGGAACGGACACGGCGGGCGTTGATACGATAAGAGTGTTTTTTTTGACGTCGTTTGACCTGCCTGCCTGGCTTGTTGTTCCCCCGCTCCCTCCCCGTGATGTCAGTACGAATGATCTATTCTTGGTGTTTTGTTTACCCTTCGTATGGGAGGTCCCGCAAATCTGACGACCCCTGAATTTTGAGGCTGTGTGTGTGTGTCCACTACACCCATTTAGACTAGCCGTGGAAGCCAGCAGCAGCCTGTCTTTGTTTGATTGTTCGTGTTTCCCTACTGGCCAGTACCCTGCAGGATGGGGTCAAGAAGACACATGTCCCCCACGTCGTTTGCGATGCTCGGGACTTTTTTGTTTTTTTATTCCACGGTTCTGGGTGTAACCTGGTGACTGACGAGAACAGGTAGAACTACAGTATCTGAGAGCGTGGCTGCGCGGGCATGCAACTTCCTCTCAAATTCCATTACGAGGTTCCAAGAAAAAAAAAAGAACAGCTGAACTTTTCGTATCCTCGCCCAAAACAGCCGAAAGATGATGAACCCATCCCCCTTCCCACATTGATATAGTAGTAGTGACAGTATCAGCAGCAGCAGCATGCCATATGGAAAGCAAAAGACGTCAACAGAGGGGAGAGGCATGGGCAGACGGTGCATTCCTCTTGGTCAGATGGTGGGTGGCTTTTCTTTTTTTCTTTCTTTCTTTCGATGAGGATACGAAACGGGCACCCATTCGGGATGAGGTTCAGCCACAGGGGGTTCGGGTTGGGCCAATTGACGCCTCCCGGGCCCTCTGATCGCCGCCGAGCTGCTACCTGCCGAGAAAGTGTATGATGCCTGGTATGTATTGATGTGCTGTACCCGGCGGTTGCTATTGCTGTTTTTTTATTGTCATGTTTTTTTTTTCTCTGTGTCAAGTTGATTGGGGTCATGGTTTTCCGTCCGAACTGACCCTGCCATCTCTTTGCATTGATGTAGAACAGTTAGGTAGCTAGGTAGGGATGGCATCCAGTGATTGATGCTTGCTGGATATGGGATGACTAAGGCAACTTTGTGTAGTGGGATATCTGATGCAGCAATGGATGTTGAGTTATCTTTTAAGCCCAAGACTTCGCCCGTCTCACGTCTAATTTGATGTGATGATTCCATTACCGAATCCTTTCAGATGCATGTCTGTGGGCGAATATCTATCTGCTCTGTACCTTTAAAAGTTGTGCGCGGGAATTACTTCTCATAGTTGAAAAAGCAATGCTCCCAGGGCTGATGTGGTAGCTTGATAGGTACCTTTCGGCGCACAGGTTGACGAGCTATTACTTGCCCACGAACACACGGCAGACGCAGACATCCATAGTAGCAAGGGGTCGCCGGTCCAGGTCGCCGCCGTCGTGTCCTAGCCTCCCGAGATAAGCGTGGTAAGGAGGGCTGCGAGCAGCTAAGCTTCCGGCTAGTGTCATCCCAACAAGAACACGACGCCGCCCAGACCGACAAAGACGGGGGGCACGCAGCTTTCGGCCAGTCGTCAATCAACGCGTCACAAAGGGCGCCGCCTCCGCCCGGGCTGGCTGGCCGTAAAGAACAAAGAAAAAAGACTGATGGCCTGGGATGGAAGGTTGATCAAAGTACAGTTCGAGTTCGGTTCGTAGTCGTTGTCCGGGTCGTCCTGGTTTCCAGCCCACGCCCTCCACGCCCGCCCACAGCCCACCAGTGACCACCCACCTGGCCTTGTTGCCCCTCCCTGCTCCCCACATTTGCCGCGGACCCCTGTCGATGCCTTCCCAGTAACAAGCTTGCTTGCTTGCCTGCTTCGCCCTCCACCGCATCTCCTTGTCCTTGCAATAAAGCACCTCACGTCTGCCGTCCATCCCTTGGGCCTCCTCCTACCTCTTCTCACTTATACTGCTTTTCTTCCTCCCCTCGAACTCCCTCTCCATCCCGAAGCAGCTTTCGTCTTCATCCTCTTCAGCGCCGCCTTTTCGTTATCCTTTTGATACCCCTCCTTTCACGATACTGCTTGCTGTGGCGGAGAGAAAGACCGTTTGCCTACCTTTGCTTCAACCCCCCGAAACACTCGCTGATCCGACAAGATGTGGTAAGCTATAGTCTCTTCCTGCTTCTTCAGGAAACAGAAAACTTGTCTTGCACCCTCAAACAACCGCCGGTTCAAGACTGGATAATGGCAACCAAGCAACAAAGCAGCTTGTCTTAGAGCTGAAGAAGACTAGGCTAGGCGCAGTGCTGACCAGACCGAACAACAAAGTGGCATTTTCGGATACATCAACTATTTGGTGGAGAAGGACCGCAAGTTTATTCTTGACACGCTGGTCAACGGTATGCCGCCCACCTAAGCCCATCCATCCTACATATGTGGTTTGAGATTCACCTCCTTTCCGCCTCACCAACCTAGAATCGCAGGCTTCTAACGGTACATCCTTGGCTATCCTACAGGTCTCTCCCGCCTCGAGTACCGTGGATACGACTCGGCGGGTCTTGCTGTCGATGGCGACAAGAAGAAGGAGGTCTTTGCCTTCAAGGAGGTTGGCAAGGTTGCCAAGCTCAAGGAGCTGATCGACGCTTCCGACCTCGACCTCGAGAAGACGTTCGACTCACACGCAGGTATCGCACACACCCGTTGGGCCACTCACGGCCCCCCATCGCGCATCAACTGCCACCCCCACAGGTCCGACCCTAGCTGGGAGTTCTCGGTTGTCCACAATGGCATCATCACCAACTACAAGGAGCTCAAGATGCTCCTGGAGAGCAAGGGCTTCAAGTTCGAGACCGAGACAGACACAGAGTGCATTGCCAAGCTGGCCAAGTACCTTTACGACCACAACCCCAAGCTGGGCTTCACCGACCTGGCCAAGGCCGTCATCCAGGAGCTCGAGGGTGCCTATGGTTTGCTGCTCAAGTCGGTCCACTACCCCCACGAGGTCATCGCCGCCCGCAAGGGTTCGCCCCTTGTCATCGGTGTCAAGACCTCCAAGCGCATGAAGGTCGACTTTGTCGATGTCGAGTACGCCGACGAGCACAGCCCCCTGCCCGCCGAGACGGCCTCGCAGAACGTCGCCCTCAAGAAGGCCGGCCTTGGCAGCAACCTGCTCTCTCCCGCCTCGGCCGCCGGTGGCCTCACCGCCCCGGACAAGTCGCTCCTGCATCGCTCGCAGTCGCGCGCCTTCATGACCGACGACGGTCTCCCCATGCCCACCGAGTTCTTCCTTTCATCGGACCCTTCGGCCATCGTGGAGCACACCAAGAAGGTTATGTACCTCGAGGATGACGACATTGCTCACATCCACGAGGGTTCGCTCAACATCCACCGTCTCAAGAAGGCCGATGGCAGCTCCAACGTCCGTAACATTCAGACCCTTGAGCTCGAGCTCCAGGAGATCATGAAGGGCAAGTTCGACCACTTCATGCAAAAGGAGATTTTCGAGCAGCCCGAGTCCGTTGTCAACACCATGCGTGGTCGCCTCGACATTGAGAACAAAAAGGTCACTCTTGGTGGCCTGCGCTCATACATAAGCACCATCCGCCGCTGCAGGCGCATCATATTCATTGCCTGCGGAACCTCGTACCACAGTTGTATGGCTGTCCGTGGTATCTTTGAGGAGTTGGCAGAAATTCCCATTGCCGTCGAGCTGGCCTCGGATTTCCTCGACAGGCAAGCACCTGTTTTCCGTGATGACACTTGCGTCTTCGTCTCCCAGTCGGGTGAGACGGCCGATTCCCTGATGGCCCTCCGCTACTGCTTGGAGAGGGGTGCCTTGACCGTCGGTATCGTCAACGTCGTCGGATCCTCCATCTCACTGCTGACCCACTGCGGTGTCCATGTCAACGCTGGCCCCGAGATCGGTGTCGCATCCACCAAGGCCTACACTTCGCAGTTCATCGCCATGGTCATGTTTGCCCTGTCGCTTAGCGAGGACCGCGCTAGCAAGATTGCCCGCCGCGAGGAGATCATGGACGGTCTCTCCAAGATCTCCGCCCAGATCAAGGATGTGCTCAAACAGGACCAGACCATCAAGGAGCTCTGCTCCAAGACCTTCAAGAACCAAAAGTCGTTGCTGTTGCTGGGCCGTGGCTCGCAGTTCTCTACTGCACTGGAGGGTGCCCTCAAGATCAAGGAAATCTCGTACCTGCACTGTGAGGCCGTCATGTCTGGCGAGCTCAAGCACGGTGTTCTAGCCCTGGTTGACGAGAACCTGCCCATCATCATGATCCTGACTCGCGACAACATCTTCACCAAGTCACTGAACGCTTACCAGCAGGGTATGTCGACCTATATCATCTCTTCTTTGACTCTGTAGTTTTCCATTACTGACAAACTCTTTTCTTGATACAGTTGTTGCTCGTGGCGGCAAGCCCATCGTCATTTGCAACCCGGCCGATGAGGAGTTCAGTGCCAACGACGCCGAGAGGATCGAGATCCCCAAGACGGTCGACTGCCTCCAGGGAATCCTCAACGTCATCCCGCTCCAGCTCATCTCGTACTGGCTGGCCGTCATGGAGGGCCTGAACGTCGACTTCCCCAGGAACTTGGCCAAGTCCGTCACGGTCGAGTAAAGCGGCATTTCTCCAAGGGCTCATCAGCTCATTTCTAATGGTTATCTAAAGACAAAAGCGCCTGAATAGATATGGCGCAGTGATGTTAAGTCCTCTTGTCGTTTGCTCCTACTGGCTAGATACAGCAACACTGGAGCAGGGTCTGGATAGATGGAAGGGTCGATGTATTTTGATGATTTGAAACGTTAGCAAGGGTAATGTTTTCTTGTTTTTGAACCAACCTGCAACCGCTCTCATGATTTGATGCTTGTGACGAGTTCAAAGCCGATGATGATTGCGCAGAGTGATATGATCATCATGGGCAGACTTTCTATCATGCATCAATTGTGATGATCACACAATAACAAGTCAACCGCCCATCGCACGCAGCCACGTAGGGCCCAGTGTCTAGCTAACGCTTGGGGCTAACTTTGTGCGATTTGCTATCTCTATCAACCATCCGGCCGACAAAAAGTCGGTCTAGGCTACAAGCATGTTCTCGTTCACAAGTAAAGTGCAATCCCACGCATGGCCCCTCGATATCGACAGCACGCAAATAAGCCCACTCAGACGGTCTGCGTGCCATAGCCCTTGATCCTGTCGGCAAACGCCCAGCTCTGCTGCTCGAGCTTCTCCTCGGTGCTCAGCTCGACGCCCGCCTTGGTGACGACGGCGAGCGAGTACGCGTCGGAGCTCCTCGCGTCGCGGTAGAAGAGCACCTTCATGCACTCCCTGACGACGGCGACGGCCTCGTCCCGCGACAGCGCGGCCGCCTCCTCCTCGCTGGCCGCCGCCTTGCGCATGATGGGGATGGCCAGCATGCTGCCGTAGCCGCTGGCCAGGGCCGGCGCGGAGAAGGTCGTGCCGCGCAGGTCGGCCGAGGCGAGGAAGGGCTTGTCCTCGGCGTCCAGGCCGGCCACGAGGATCTGGTTCCAGAGCGGGTCGAACTTGTTCCTGCGCGCGTAGAGGAGCTTGGACAGGTACTTGTGCAGGTTCTGGGCGTTGAGGGAGCTGGAGCTGTCCGAGGCGGGGCCGTCGGCGGCGGCGGCGGCGGGGAGTGACGAGTCGGGCGGGTTGGCGTAGGCCTCGTCGATTGCCAGTTCCGTCAGGTGGCGGTCCAGGTACTGCATGTCCGAGACGTCGCCGCCAAAGCCGACGACGGAGGAGTTGGCGAAGGAGCGGAGGCGGTGGGTGTTGGAGAAGCGGGCGAGAGAGCCGTACGATGCTGTTTGCATTTGTGGTCTTTTAGTTTGAAGCCGTTATGTTTGACGAGGCTATTATGCAGTCAAACCTCGCCTTTCGTCCTTTTCTTTATTTTTTGCCGTCCGCCCAGATGCAGGTAAAGAACATACCTAGGTTGTCGGCGGCCACGACGACGCCGTCCTTGAACTTGAGGCCGATGACTGACGTGCCCGTGACGACGGGTGATTGTGTGGCTGTCTTGGGGCCGGCGTTCTGGAGGTAGGAGGCATCGTATGCGCCATAGACGTCGTCCCTAGGCTGTTGTTGCGTAGCGAGAAGGCATTGTTAGCTTAAGATTTGGTGAAGGGGGGGATGAGATAGGAGGGCGGCGGCGGCGTCCAGGCGAGACGTACACGGCCCCATGCCTGCGGTCGGTGATCCATTGTGGGTTTGGTTTGTGGTGTGTTTTGCGATCAAAAAGCTTTTCAATGTTAAATTGTTATAATACGGCTTGCGGGTAATCGTCAAAGGGTCTTGTCGGGGTCGTAAAGTGTCGTCACGGGTTAGATGCGGCGGCAAAGTTGGGTGGGTAGGTAGGTTGGTTGGTGGTTTGTCTTGATAGCTCACATGTGTGGTAGGTTGTATGGAGCTTCGCGTCCCATATGCTGCCTGCCTTGTCCCTCTCCGAGACTCCAGGACAGGGTTCGCACGGGCCATTCATGTAAGCTTGGTCACGGCAGAGAGAGCTCCACGTGATCCCCGTTCTCCTCACCTTTTGCCAAACCACTCTTCTATCTTGAATAGTAGTTGGTGATTTCTACACTTGACCCGTCTAACATCGTCAAACTTGCATCAAGAAGCTAAATTCAAGACCAGTTCTCAACAGGGCTACTCTGTTTTGTCGCCAGAGGGCAGATCATGGCTGCCCTCGTGGGGTACGCGAGTAGTGACGAAGACGACGACTCTCGAGATGAGCAGCAAGACTTGGTATGCTCCTCGGTTCGGTACTAATAACCGCCATAAAATCGCAGCTTTACTAACATCTACGCGTAGATATCCACATCGCAAGACAAGCCGAGCTCAATTACACATGGCAAAAATGTAGAAGGTCTGCTCAAAAAAAAAAAAAAAACACCCCCCAAAATCTTAGATACTTTGTCCTTCTCCAGGGGATCAAGAGGCTAACCGAGGCAAATCGCAGTTACATCAAGAGCCAAAGAGCAACAATTACAGGACGCCTTAGCTCCTGCACCGGGGCCTCAAATGCCCCCTGAAGCACTCCAAGACGCGCCCGTGCTAGGGCCCAGTCTTCCGCCACCAAGCGGCGACGATGGCTTGGCCGAGATGGATGTAGACGCCACCACCACCACGCCCGAACCTTTGGGGGGCCCGACGCCGTTTTCACCCCCCTCCCGTTCCATGTCGCCACACTCGGCCGGCCGCGCGCTGCTGCGCGACCTGACCCTCCCTCCCGTGCCGAACCTGGACGTGCCACCGTCGCCGCCGGGTTCGCCGCCGCCGAGCCTGCCGGCGCTGACGGCCAAGTTCGAGACGTTCCTGGAACTGAAGCGAAAAAAGGGCACGCACTTCAACGCGCGCCTGGCCCAATCCGCGGCGATGCGCAACCCGGCGCTCATGGACAAGCTGCTGGGGTTCGTCGGGCTCGAGGACCCCATGACGGCGGCCGAGTCGGCCGCGCGGAGCAAGGGCGGCTCGACAGATGCCGGGGCAGGCGGTAATTCCATGGCGGATCAATACATCACCATCCTTCCGCCCGACCTCTGGGACCCCACCTCGTTCCCGGAATGGGCTTTTCGTGGTGGCCTGAGGGAGGCGCATGAGAAGGTGCAGAAGGACAGGGAGGCGGAGAGGGCGAGCGGCCGGAGGCAGGCTGTCGAGTTTGTGCCCGCCTCTACGTCGACGATTGGGAATGGCTGAGAAACCAACAGCTTGATAAACGGCAAGAAACGATGGGGTCGGACCCTGGGTCCAGAAATAGTCGTCAACTGGGTTGATACATCACACCAGTTTATCACGCCAGAGTTGTCGGCTCGAGATCCGGCAAAGTAATGGCATTTTGCTATGCGGGTCGTATTTTCATCAAAGTTTGTCAGGACGCAGTTGACAATATCAATCCTTGGTGTCTGCCACCAAGGCTGATAAGTAATGCACCTGCTAACTACCTGTGCCATTAGCATCTCCCCACTTGATCTTACAGCGACCAGAGTTCTCTGTCGCCATTCAAACCAGAAACTCTGGCTAGATATGTCATGCCTGCAATTGAATGACGGCCTCACAAGCACATATCCAACATTTCCATACCTCCCATATTTATCTTTCCACTATGCATCCAGCGCAGCCCGTTTCCAGTTGCCAATCTAGCAGCGCAGACGGCGTATCACCCGCCGACGAAACCTGTCTCACCAATACCCACCCAGAACTCGACTCCGGGCCAGAATCCAAACCTTCACCCAAGCCCGCCGTCGACGGTGAGGTCGACGCCAGCAGCCCCCGGCCGGAAGAAGCCATTGCCGTTATCGAAAAATTTCGACTCCTCCGCGCTGGTTGCATAGACACCGACTTTGTTGCCGGCAACGATCCTGTCGACTATCTGGAGTTGCAAATCTCGCTATCCCAGTGGATCGCCCTCTGCAGTTTGCTTTGGCCATCGCCGTCATTCCAGCATTTCGGAGCCAACGAGCGCGAGGACAAACGACAACATCGAGAGGATGACGGCCTGTCGGCGCGATATCAGACTACGAAAGCGCAGCACGGAGACCAATCAGCGATTGAGCATCTCGCTCGCTCCATCACTGAAGCTCTTGTCGTAGGCGGCCGCTACGACGTTCTCGAAGCCGAGCTTACAAGCCTGGGAAACTTTATCGATGAAAAAATCGCCTTTGACCTTTACCAGACGTCAGCAAAAAAGACTGCCGGCGAGGATAAACACGAGCAGGAAACGACGCTGACATTGGCGCTTCGCATGCAAAAATTACTAGACAGCAGTATCGCGATTGGTTTGGCACATCTGTTGATTGATTGCTTCGAGGCTGGTGTAACCTTGGAAAAGGACGAAAGGATCCGGATGTTGCTTGGGATTCAAATTGAGCTGGGTGCTATAGGTAAACACCAAGACGGCTTGACGGCGGCTTTCACACCAGGGTACGAAGTGAAGCAGAAGAGGGCATTTGACAGTGGTGTGATCTTCTTGCCCGGTGAGGAGAAAGCTCATGCTGGCGTTCCGGGTATCGTTGTGGAGGTTGGCTATTCTCGCAAACTATCGCCTGCGCAAGCCAGAGGTCTGCTCCATTTTGTCCTCGATTTATGTCATCTAGTTTTCACATGCTAACATTTGGTTGCGTTACCGTTCTAGACTACATCAACAAGCAGCAGGGCCTTGTACGCACAGTTCTGTACCTCGACGTGGAGTATCGTACCCGAAATCAACGCCTTGATACGACACTGCCGCCCCCGTCCCTTGCCCTCGACGTTTTCGAATGCGTTGAAACGCCCGAAACCTTTGGTGCTAAACGCAAGATCCGCAGGCAAGACCTCCGCGCTGCCCTCGCTGCTGATCCGCATAGCGCCTTGGATTTGACACTTGGCAACCTGCACCGAGACCTTGTTGGGAGGGGAGGCGCGGATAGTATCATCCGCATCCCCTTTTCCAGAATTGTCGAGATTGCAGATTCTGCTGAAAAGCTGCAACGGGCGGGCGACAAGAATGAGGACCCCGCACGTGTAGCAAAGAGGTTGCGAACGCAATCTCCGGATACGGACGATGAGGTTGATGGTCATCAATCGCCTGGAGAGAAGCATCAGAGTGAGGAAGCTGCAGACGACCACAAAGATGTGGATTTCCGCCCGCCACGGCAGAAGAAGAGACGGTAGTTGATTTGCCATGCTGCGAAGCTTGACCAGGAACAGGAGACCTAGTACATCGTTATGGTCGAAATATTGCTGACCTTGAAGGGTTCCGTTTCGAGCAGGAGGAGGATTAGATTGTCGGTTGCAGTAGGCATGTTTTTCTGCGGCCAGAAAACTATCAACGCTGCCATTAAACAGTTATTCAGGACCGATTCGTTGAACACAAAGAAGAACTGCTTTAAAATTGTTCTGTCCTTGAACTTGGCGGCTGGGTAAAATCCCCCTTCCAGGATCAAGCATTTTACCACGTATCGAGATGCTTGTTCGCGCGCAACAATGGTATCACGCAAAGCAGAGGGAATTTTAAGATGAACAAAGAATGGGACAAAGTATATTTCCAAACAGGCGACCGCTTCACCCGCAGCCAATGAATGCACGCTGCAGTCCCTCAGCCCCAATGCAAATTTCACAAACTCCTGGCCTACGCGCACGTGAGGTTGAAGCCGGGTATATAGGCCTTTAGGGCGGCGCCGATGTCGATCTCGACCGTCTGGTTGGCGGCGGCGAGCGAGTCGGCGTAGTAGCTCAGCGGCTGGCCGTGGTTGACGACCGTCTTGCCGCGCAGCCCAAAGGCCATCTGGCCCGTCTCGCACGTCGGCCTCTTGCCGGCCGCCGTGAGGACGTCGATCTGGTCGACGTGGGCCGTCATGTTGAAGACGTTGTCGCCGGGCCTGAGGGTCATGTTGTTGATGTAGACCTCGCCTACGTCCTGGTCGCCGAGGTAGTTGTAGAAGGTGGCGTTGCCCTGTGGTCGAGTTCTGGGTTAGTGACGGATTTGGCCCCGGGGAGGTAATGGCAGGACGATGAGTTTATATTCCTCTAATTCTCTGACCTGCTTTTCTTGCCAACACGTTTACCTTTATTACAGGGAAAGAAAAAACAAGAAACAGAGCGGGGGAAAGGGACAGAAAACTCACCACTTCAAACGTCACAATAGAATGGTTGGGAATCGTCACGGTCCCTGCAAAGTTGGTCGTGTTCCCGCTGGTGATCTTGGGGTTCGACACCGTGGTGCCCGCAAACAGCCTCAGCCCGGGCATGGTGGTGGTCTTTTTGAACTCGACGGGGTAGTCGCGCGCGATGCCGCTGACGCGGACCGTCGTGGCCCCCCTGATGGTGACGCGCAGCGTGTCGTTGAGCAGCAGCCACGTGTTGAAGACGGTGAAGGCGTCCATGTCGACGATCTCGACGAGCTGCGACACGTCGACCTCCTGGTAGGCGGCGCTCGAGGTCTCGGGGAACTGGAGCGTCGCAAAGGGCCGCTGCGGCGCCCAGTCCTCGAGGTACATGACGCCCTCGAAGGGCGCGATCTGGGCGTGCACGGAGCCGTCGGTCCGGATGACGCTGTCGATGGACATGGTGAAGTTTTGGCTCTGCGTGTTGAGGGCCTGGATGCTGCGGACCTCGAGCTCTGCCG